>JADKXX010001961.1:0-43694 GCA_017310255.1 Butorides virescens | reverse complement strand
GCCCGCCCCGGCCCGGCCCTCTCGGCTGGGCAGGGCGCCCGGCGGCGGCGGCGGGGGCTGCGGCGAGCGCGGCGGGGCCCCGGGGAGGGCGGGAGCTGCGGGGGCGTCGCGCCCGGCAGCGGTGGGGTGGGACGAGAGGCTCCCCCGGCTCCCCCTGGACCCCCGGCCCCTCCCCGGGCACTGCCTCGGGGGCCGCTGCCCCCCCGTGCCCCTCAGGTCCCCACTGCTGTTAGGGGTGGGGGTGGGGGGGTGTGTCCCCATCCTGCCCCCCGGCAGAAGGGGGGACAATTTTTTATGAGGACAATCTTTTTAGCAGGGCCAGCTGTGACAGGACAAGGGATGATGGTTTTAAACTAAACCAGGGTAGGTTTAGACTGGATATAAGGAAGAAATTCTTTACAATGAGGGTGGTGAAACACTGGCATGGGTTGCCCAGAGAGGTGGTGGAGGCCCCATCCCTGGAAACATTCAAGGCCAGGTTGGATGGGGCTCTGAGCAACCTGATCTGGTTAGCAGTGTCCCTGCTCACTGCAGGGGGGTTGGACTGGATGACCTCTAGGGGTCCCTTCCAACCCAAAGCATTCTATGATTCTATGATGTCACCTCCAGCCCCAGGGCCTCACCACCATCCTGCTCCCCAGGAGGGGTGAGGGTGATTTCTCTGCCCATTCCCCACAGCCACCAGTGTGTGGAGGGGGTGATGATGGTCACATACCCCTGCTCCTCCTGCCCCAGGCTCCCCAGTGCTGTGGGGTCTCTTAGAGCTCTAGAGTTGCGCTGATGGAGGAAGGTGAGGGCCCTTTGCAAAGACATGGTGTCCGGGAGAAGTGAGACAGGACACGGGAGGGACCAGAGTGTGCTGAATTCCTGGGGGACCCCACCAGCTGAGGGATGGGTAAATCTTCACAAGGGAGTAATTGTCCTCTACAGCTGCCTGACAGAAGAGGGTAGTGAGGTGGGGGTCGGCCTCTTCTCCCTGGTAACAGGTGATAGGATGAGGGGAAATGGCCTCAACTTGCATCAGGGTAGGTTTACGTTGGACATTAGGAAAAAGTTCTTCACAGAAGGGGTTGTCAAGCATTGGAACGGGCTGCCCAGGAAAGTGGTCAAGTCCCCATCTCTTGAGGTATTTAAAAGCTGGGTAGACGAGGTGCTTAGGGACATGGTTTAGTGGTGAGATGGCAGGGTTAGGTTAATGGTTGGACTTGATGATCTTGGAGGTCTTTTCCAACCTAAACGATTCTGTGATTCTATGGGGCGTCTCCGTGAGGAGGTCTGTGAGGGGTATGGGGAACGAAGACCCCATGTCAGCTCATGGCACCAGTGCTGTTGGTTTTCAGAGAGTATCGGGAAGACAGAAGGACACCCAAGCTTTGGGTGCAGGTAGCAGGGGTGGGATTTACAGGGTCTCACAGTAGAGGCCATGTAAAGACAAGGAGCTTAACTGTTTGTGAAACTAAATAAAGGGAAACATCTCTTGTAGGGATGGAAGGAATAAGTGGGCAAATAGATCTGTGACCTGATGGCCACCACCAAGTGGAAAACAGCCAGAGAGGACTGTACACATATGAGTTTAACAAAGTAAACCTTCCGGGCTCTTAATGTCTCCCTCATTGCAGACTTTTCCTATGTCACCCTCTCCCATTTAATAGTGTGTAATGTGCTGGGATGTCATGAAATCCTGGCATCTACTTATGACCACATCCTAAGAGGTTCACCACTGGTTTGCTCATGTTTTTCTTTTGAGAAAGCATTGCAAGCAGTAATAAGCCACCATAAGCCAAAGTGAACAAAAAAAAGAGAAAAACCAAAAAAAACCCCAAAACAACTAAACAACCAAACAAACCAAAAAGAAAGTAGCCTGAAATGTCATAGCGAAGTAACCTGACATTTCCTAAGAGTTTTGCAGGCTCTTTCAGTACAAGCCAAGAAATTGCTGGGGCTGGAGGCTCATAATCACTTCTCTTCTCAGCTGGTTCAAGTATTAATGCTTAACAAGCTGACTAACACTTCCACCCAGCGTGACAAGCGTAGCCCAGGCCCACGGACAGACACCCCTCGGTCCCTTCCACCCATTAGGTCTGAAGTGCGAGAAACATTAAGAGCCCGGAAGGTTTACTTTGTTAAACTCACATGTGTACAGTCCTCTCTGGCTGTTTTCCACTTGGTGGTGGCCATCAGGTCGCAGATCTAGTTGCCCACTGGGTCCTTCCAGGCCGGGGCTTTGCGCAGTTTGTGGAAGAGACTGAGGAAGGGTTTGCCTCATGTGGAGGGGTGCTCCCTCCCGAGATGCCGGCAGCGCAGCCGTGCCCCCAGTCTCGGCAGCAGCCCCACGGGGGAAGCCCCACGGACACAGCAGCCCTGGCAGCAGCCCCATGGGGGCAGCCCCAGGGGCACAGCAGCCCCACGGGGGCAGCCCCACGGGCACAGCAGCCCCGGCAGCAGCCCCATGGGGGCAGCCCCACGGGCACAGCAGCCCCACGGGGCCAGCCCCACGGGCACAGCAGCCCCACGGGCTCAGCCCCACGGTCGCCCGGGAGGCCGCGCCGCTGGCCATGGTGCTGATCCGCCGCTCCACTGGGCCGGGCTGAGGAGCCGAGCGTGCTCTCCCGCCAAGCACTGGGTGTTCACAAACGAGAATGGGTTCATCCTTCCCAGCATCTGCCAGACTTTTTTCTCCTCCCCTCTGTGTTCCTATGTTTTCTATTCCAAACTTTTCTGTCAACCCAGAGCGTGGCCAGTTCATTCAGCCCTCCTTCCCGTTAATGAGGGCGTAATTCCGGTGAGGTGTCCAGAACAAAAAGGTGGGGTGAGGGCAAATCTGAGTGTAGCGCATGCCTTGAGGAAACAGAAAGTTTTCCAGTTGGCAGCATATCCACCTTAAGAAACCCCTGTCCCAGTCCCCTTTTGTTTATTCCTGAACAAATGACCAGAAGTCTCAACTCACTTGTAGCACATTTATAGCTGTGCTTCACCTGAAGCAGCAAAAACTTCCTACGGTGTAGAGGACAGGAAGACAGAAATGGTAAAAGTTTCATGTATAGGACAGAAAGGCAGAAATGGTAATAGAGTTTTGGGGGTTTTCCTAAGTACTTAAATTAACTACTCTTATTTGTATTGTGGTGAGTTCTTCTCATGAGAGGATGTACAAGTGGCAGGAAGATACTGCAGACAACAGCAGGGTTCTCAATGCCTACATTAAATCTTACTATGCAGAAATTTTGTTAGAAAAAAACCAAAAAAGTGGTGCTCTCTTTCTCTCAAGAACCATAAAGGAATGATCATCACTTTGCCTCATCTTGTAAACATTGATTCCCATTTTCCTCTGCTGAGCTTCCATTTATCTCCTTTTTTTTTCCCCAAGAGCTAAAAAGGAAAGGAATTATGGATTAATATTTCAATCACACAATATCAGGTCTATTAAAAAGCAGTACTGATGAGATCCAGAGATCAAAGTGGTCACCTGGAAGAGACTGTAGCCATGCTTCAGAGTCTCCAGAGTGGTCTTCTAAGTGAAATAAATTTCCTCACTACCACCAAAGTCAGACATTGTGTCAGTTCTGCCCTTGTGTACCAAGTCCATACCAAGAGAAAGATGAACTCCATGCACTGTAATAGTACTTTGTTCATCTTAGGGACTCAGTCTTTACTTGGAATAAGATAGAATCATAGAATCATAGAATCACTTTGGTTGGAAAAGACCTTTAAGATCATCGAGTCCAACCTTAAACCTAACCCTGTTATCCCACCACTAAACCATGTCCCTAAGCACCTCATCTATCCTACTTTTAAATACCTCCAGGGATGAGGACTCTACCACGTCCCTGGGCAGCCATTCCAGAGCCTGACCACCCTCTCGGTGAAGAAGTTTTTCCTAACGTCTAGCCTAAACCTGCCCTGGTGCAGCTTCAAACCATTCCCCCTCATCCTATTGCCTGTTACCAGGGAGAAGAGGCCGACCCCCACCTCACTACCCCCTCCTGTCAGGCAGTTGCAGAGGGCGATAAGGTCTCCCCTCAGCCTCCTCTTCTCCAGACTGAACACCCCCAGTTCCCTCAGCTGCTCCCCATCAGCCTTGTGTTCCAGACCCCTCACCAGCTTGGTTGTTCTCCTCTGGACATGTTCCAGCAAGGCAATATCTTTCTTGTAGTGAGGGGCCCAAAACTGAACACAGTATTCGAGGTGCAGCCTCACCAGCACCGAGTACAGGGGCACGATCACTTCCCTACTCCTGCTGGCCACACTATTCCTGATACAAGCCAGGATGCCATTGGCCTTCTTGGCCACCTGGGTACACTGCTGGCTCATATTCAGCTGGCTGTCAACCAGTACCCAGCTTTCCAGCCACTCTTCCCCAAGCCTGTAGTGTTGCACGGGGTTGTTGTGACCCAAGTGCAGGACCTGGCACTTGGCCTTGTTGAACCTCATACAGTTGGCCTGGGCCCATCGATCCAACCTGTCCAGGTCCCTCTGCAGAGCCCTCCTCCCCTCAAGCAGATCAACACTCCCACCCAGTTTGGTGTCATCTGCAAATTTACTGAGGGCACACTCAATCCCCCATCCAGGTCATTGATAAAGATACTAAACAAGACCAGCCCCAGAACCGAGCCCTGGGGGACACTGCTTGTGACCAGCCGCAAACTGGAAATAGAGAAAGGTCATATATATTTTATAGCCAACATGGATTTGCCTAGTGGAAACCATTTTTTAACTTTCAAGATAACACACCTAGGTCTGAGGATAAAGGAAGGATGATGGATGTTGTCTACCTTGACATTAGCAAGGCTTACGGCACAGTCAGCCACAGCATCCTTCTTTTCAAGTTGGGTTATTAAGGTCTGACTAGGTGGATTAGTGTGTGAGGCTGAAAAACTGGCTGGGCTGTTGGGTTTAAAGAGTTTTGGTTAAAGGTTTGTACTCTTCCTGGAAGCTGGCTACAAGTGGAATCGTTTTATCTTAATGTGAGATTCTCTTAGCACGGTAAGTCAATATTTCAGCCCAAACAAAGTGTTGGTCATAACATGCAAGAGGTAGCACTGGAACATGCAACTTGGATTGGACACTTTTTCCTCTTTCCTTCTTTCTTTTCCAAAAGTAACAAACAAAAGAAAAATAAATTACTCCAAGAAAAACATTTTTATATGAATTTTGACAGTTTGGGCAATCATGTAAGTGTCAAATTGCGTTTGTCTTCTGAACAGGTTAATTTTAAAAGTTCTAGTTTACCAGGTTAGATAGTCTGTGCAAAACTGCAGATACACCCACAACATTAACTTCACCGAACAATCTGCCCTGTGCATTTGCTTTCAACCTGTTGATTAGTTTCTGCTGAGCACTCAAGTTAACTTTCCAGGAGTATAGAAATAAATTCTCAGAACACAGTTGGAACTGCTGGTGACTTTTTGGTGTTATTTTTGTTTATTGTACAAATGCACCGCAGATTTGACTGTGCAAAGTACTCAGCATTCTGGCCCTAGTTCAGCAGAGCACGTCAGTACATGTTTAACTTCAACCTTAGACTTCAGTGCTTCTCTGGATCAGGGCCAGAGAGGGTGCTGTGCTGAAAATCCATCCCAAAGGTATGCTTGCCATGTAGCTAAACAAAACCCAAGCCTTTTCAGTGGCTCTCCTCACCTCCCTTTTCAACTGCATTTTAAAATAAGTAAGTGAATAAATAAAACTAGCCATCCTTCTCCAGCTATACGGCAAAGGCGTTATGAGAAGCTTTCTCTGTGTAGACTTAGCATAAGCATGAATATCACCCGGAGGGGCTAATAAAGGGGAGACACAGGCTGGTGATGTTGCTGGGAATGCAACTATTCATTGAGGTTTTGCAGCAGTGTCTCATCCCAAGGGATAACATATTTTTATGTGATGCTAGCAGCTATTTGGTTTTAGTTCAGGTTTTCCTGATACACCCCAGCATTATACTTTCTAAGTAAAAACTGTAAGTGCTCTTTTTTACCCACCTGAATAAGCTTAGTTCATAGCTTCATTAAAAGACAAGCTTGTAGTAGATTTCTTCCTCCATATGAATATATGTAAGTATATAAATTATAATTCTGGTCCCCACTATACAAAAAAGATGTGGACAGGCTGGAGAGGGTCCAGAGAAGGGCCACCAAGATGATCCAAGGCCTGGAAAGCCTGCCACATGAGGATAGGCCGAAAGAACTGGGTTTGTTCAGCTGTGAGAAAAGGAGGCTTAGAGGGGATCTCATCACCACGTACCAGTACCTAAGGGGTAGCCACAAGGAATATGGAGACTCCATTTTTACAAGGAGTCACATGAAGAGGACAAGGGGGAATGGACAGAAGTTGCTCTCGCGGAGATTCTGATTGGAATGAGCGGGAAATTATTCCCAATGAGAACAGTCAACCATTGGAATAATCTCCTTAGGGGAGTGGTTGACTCCACCACATTGGGCACTTTCAAGACGCAGCTGGACAGGGTGCTGGGCCATCTTGTCTAGCCTGTGCTCTTACCTAGAAAGGTTGGACCAGATGATCCTTGAGGTCCCTTCCAACCTGGTATTCTATAATTCTATGATTCTATGATAACTGTGCTTCTAGCCCATGTATGTAAACACCTCATTTTTGTGCAATGCAGATATATATTGTTGAGTTGCAAAGAGCAGGAGCACAAACGGTTCCTGAAGGCACACAGCTGCTTCTGCAGCACTCAAACACAGCAACCTTGCCCTAGGAGCCAGCATTGCCAGCGGAATAATGCACAGATTGTTTATTCTTATAATTTACAGCCAAACACCACTAGATGTCCTCGTTGCCAACCCTGCTCCTATATATACAACTAGTGTGGTTACCATATCCTCTCTTTGCAGTTACACCCCTTGCATTGGAAAGCACATTACTATGGCCAGATTACTACTGGCTGGAGAAGAGAAGGCTCCGGGGAGATGTTATTGTGGCCTTTCAATACTTAAAGGGGGCCTATAAGAAATTTGGGGACAGTAGGGCCTGTTGCCATAGGACAAGGGGTAATGGTTTTAAACTAAAAGAGGGTAGATTCAGACTGGATATAAGGAAGAAACTTATTATAATGAGGGTGGTGAAACACTGGCACAGGTTGCCCAGAGAGTTGGTGGGGGCCCCATCCCTAGAAACATTCAAGGCCAGGTTGGACGGGGCTCTGAGCAACCTGATCAACTTAGGGGTGCCCCTGCTCATCGCAGGTGGGTTGGACTAGATGACCTCTAGGGGTCCCTTCCAACCCAAACTATTCTATGCTTCTGTGATTATTTTTGCTTTATTGACAAATGCTTTATGGCAAGTGTTAGAAAAGTGTTAGAAAAGGTATGACTGCAGTATGTCCCTGTTGTGGTTTAGCCTGGCAGGGAGCTGAACACAACAGAGCCGCTCACTCACTCTGCCCATCCCTCAGTGGGATGGGAGAGAGAATCGGGGGGGGAGGGGGAGGTAAAACCCATGGGTTGAGATAAAGACAGTTTAATAAAACAGTAGAGGAAAAAAAAAATAGTAGAATATACAGAATATACAAAACAAGTGGTACTAAATGCAATTGCTCACCACTCACTGACCGATGCCCAGCCCATCCTGAGCAGCGAACGCTCACCCCGCCCTGGCCAACTCCCCCCAAGCATGATGACCCATGGTCTGGAACAGCCCTTGGGCCAGTTGGGGTCAGCTGTCCTGGCTGTGCCCCCTCCCAGCTTCTTGTGCCCCTGGAAGAGCAGGGGAAGCTGAAAAGTCCTTGACTGGTGTAAGCCCTGCTCAGCAATAACTAAACCATCAGTGAGTTATCAACATTCTTCAAGTACTGAATCAAAACACAGCACTGTGCCAGCTACTAGGAAGAAAATTAACTCTTTCCCACCCAAAACTAGGACAGTCCTGAACAACCTGTATGGAAGAATTGGAGGTTTTCAACTTTCCTTGCATTCTTGGACTTCACCTTTCTACTTATTCTGTCACCATCCCCCTTCTGGAGACATGAGAAATTAGTAGATGAAAGGTCTGAGGTTTGGCTCTACACCAGCAAAGGACTGGCCAAGCTCTGGTCATTGGAGAGCTTTTTCTTCCTGAACATGGTGTTTCCATGCCAATTGTCATGTCTTGTCTTTATACCTGCAAATTTGTTTGGTCTTTTTTGCAAGCTGGAACATGGATTAGAGCTGAACCAAGCCTGCAATGGGATTAGAATGGCCTTGTTTTTACATGAACTCACAGTCTCTATGGTAATGAAATCCATACATGGGGAATTATAAAGCCAACCTGCTGTATGGTGGATGGGGAGGGGATAGACACATAGTGCAAAAAAGGTTGTAAGTACAACTCAATAGAGAGGACTAGAAAGTTGTATGTGCACAGGTAGTGTTTGTGTTTATACAGAATGTATCCAGAATGGAAGTAAAAAGATTTATCTCAAGTGACAAGCAGGTTTATTATCTACAAAATTGTCTTCCTTTTTCTAGAAATGCACATTATGGGTGTCAGTTCAGGGACAACTTGTGTCTTATACCACTTGCTGGGGGCATTGATCAAGGCTTTTACTGAAGACTGGAATTTGCCTCTCATGATTGTTTTAATTGCTACTACTCTGGGCTCAGAGCACCGTTAATGAAGAGTTTCTCTGTATTATCACTTGTAAACACGCTGTTGCTTCAGGTGAGAGAAAGGAAAAGCTTTTCACAAAGGGAAACATCTCTTGCTAGATCATTCAGGCATTGAATTATTGTCACTTAAATCGGTAAAAGAAATTTCATTTCTTTAAGGGAAGAGTCTATAATACAAAATTAATTATGATTCACTTGTGTTTTCAGTTTGGCAAGAATAGACTAATTTTGATTGATGAAGCAAATGATGTCTTATTGTATAAAATATTTTTCCTGCCCACATATTTATTATCTTAGTGAAAGGATTTGAAAATGGGAGGTCTTGTTTTATAATGCTTTATCATAGAATCATAGAATGCTTTGGGTTGGAAGGGACCCCTAGAGGTCATCTAGCCCAACCCCCCTGCAGTGAGCAGGGACACCATTAACTAGATCAGGTTGCTCAGAGCCCCATCCAACCTGGTCTTGAATGTTTCCAGGGATGGGGCCTCCACCACCTCTCTGGGCAACCTGTGCCAGTGTTTCACCACCCTCATTGTAAAGAATTTCTTCCTTATATCCAGTCTAAACCTATCCTGCTTCAGTTTAAAACCATCACCCCTTGTCCTGTCACGGCTGGCCCTACTAAAAAGATTTTCCCCATCTTTCCTATAGGCTCCCTTTAATTACTGAAAGGCCGCAATCAGGTCTCCCCACAGCCTTCTCTTCTCCAGGCTGAACAAGCCCAACTCTCTCAGCCTGTCCTCATAGCAGAGGTGCTCCAGCCCTCGGATCATTTTTGTAGCCCTCCTCTGGCCCTGCTCCAACAGGTCCATGTCCTTCTTGTGCTGAGGGCTCCAGGGCTGGACGCAGTACTCCAGGTGGGGTCTCTCCAGAGCAGAGTAGAGGGGCAGAATCACCTCCCTTAACCTGCTGGCTACGCTTCTCCTGATGCAGCCCACAGTAGGGTTGACCTTCTGGGCTGCCAATGCACATTGCCAGCTCATATCCAGATCATGTTATATCTTGAATGTTTATATATTCATTACTTTATACTTATTATTTGTATTGTGCTTGTGTCTAAATAAGCTTAATCTATTGTGCTAAATATTGCAAAAAAGGAACTTTTTCTGGTCCGAATAATTTGCCTCCTGTCCATGAATTCAGAAGCAGTTAGGGGGTGACAATTTACCTGTCCCAATTCTCCCAATTCAAGACACCTTAAAATGTCTTCTATGAGCCAAAATAAAAGCATCTTTGCCCCAACATAGCAAATTTACTACTTGACAATTGAGGGGCCATTTTCTCATGCTTTGTGGTAACTCTTTAAGTGTGTCCTTAGCTAGCACTGTGTGACACACACCAGATTTATGCCTTAAGCTTCAGCACTCCAGGTACTTAGCCACGGATGAGAGACAGAAGGTAATTAAAGCAAACAGGCTCGGAAGTTTGAGTTAACCAAGCAGCAGTTACAGACTAAGAGATCAATCTGAATTATCACTATGGCATTTCATTGTCATTTGCTTTTGCAGAAGGTGTAAGTGAGCTGCGATGATGCACAGAACTGTGGAATAAAGGCTGGAATTTCTTGACCCTCCTTTCCACCTAATAGCTAGGGCTGGTAGATTCCCATTATATTGTTCTATTTTTCCCCTTATTCCAACATTGACCACATAGTTCTGATATTGGCAGTAATTTCTCTGTTTTTCCTGATGCCACACTTTAT
The DNA here is from genome assembly GCA_017310255.1 of Butorides virescens. Classification (NCBI taxonomy): domain Eukaryota; kingdom Metazoa; phylum Chordata; class Aves; order Pelecaniformes; family Ardeidae; genus Butorides; species Butorides virescens. The sequence continues at coordinate 33,395 of JADKXX010001961.1, read as the reverse complement.
TGTGGAGTCTCATGATACATTTAGCTTTTTCAAGTCAGCTTTTTCATCTCTTTTTCAATTCATACAATCTAACTAAAGCCAGTGATGTCACATCCCCTCTTACTTATACTACTTTGATCTTTGTTGCCTCCAGTTAAAGCAGGAGAAGAAGAGTCTGGCTTATTCTGTGCACATTCCTCCAGATGCAGGACGGATGTACAAACAAACTGGAGTGGGTAGTTATGCGTTTAATTTTGGGACCTTGTCTCAGCCACCTCACATTTAGTACTTTCCTCCATGAAGCTGCTTAACCTTTCAGACAGTCCAGTTCAGAAGCTTGCATGTCCATCAGTGACTAATAGAATCAGCAGTACCAGCTGATCAAATTTCTACAGCTCAAAGAGACACAGAAAGAAAAGAGGTGTCTACAGCAACATTGAGACTAGATACGCAAGAGGAAAGTCCCATGACACAGTGGTGTCTGGTTTGTCTTCCTGAACATCTCAGAATGAAAAAGTTTGCCATGACACTACGAGCCCCTGTAGAAGTGCGTGCTCTGAGTGGCTGCCACAGGGAGACCAGGGTTGAGGGTTTCTTTCTTATTGTTCCTCATCATAGAGGCTAAGTCTTGTTCTGTAAATATCTGACTTAAGAAATATCACTCTAATGATAAGAAATCACAAAGGTAATTTCTTACCTATTTTGGCTGAATGTTTTAAGAGGAAAGGAAGCATTGAGGGTCCTTCAGGGACCTGTGTAGATTTGCATTCAGCTACATCACCATTATAATGTCTACTATGTAGCAGAACTTTGATTAAATGCTTCATAAAAGAGCAAAATGTGTCCTGGCAGCCAGCACTTTTCATTTCAGGGGTTTCTTTTCAAAGCTCCTAAGGGACCAATTCAAATTACAGAATCATTTAGGATGGAAAAGACCATTAAGATCAAGTCCAACCATTAACCTAGCGCTACCAAGTCTGCCACTAAACCATGTCCCTAAGTGCCGTGTCTACCCATCTTTTAAATACCTCCAGGGATGGGGACCCAACCACTTCCCTGGGCAGCCCATTCCAACGCTTGACAACCCTTTGGGGGAAGAAATTTTTCCTAATGTCCAACCTAAACCTCCCCTGGCGCAACTTGAGGCCATTTCCTCTTGTCCCATTGCTTGTTATCTGGCAGAAGAGATCAACCCCCACCTTGCTAGACAATGACCATTGCACATTAGTGTCATAGAGCCTGATCTAGCGTGCCTTGTGCAAGAAGCTAAATGCAAGATTCTCCTCAGAAAAAACTGCAAAAACTAGTGGTCTAATTTCTTATCGTAAGTCATCAGCGAGGAGCCTGAGCAGCCTTCACTTGTCATTAAATCCAGGATCATAAATGAAATAGGTTCACCCAGCTTTCTGTGCAAACACACCACACAGAACTGCAGACCTGGTATGGATTTTTTTAACCCCATCTTTCCCCTCTCAAAAAATCACCCATAAACCAGTGTAATCGACTTGCCACATGATCTCTGACTTAGTTGCTTCTTGGTTATCTGTCTAAAGAAGGCTATCTCCTCAGTCTAGATGTCCTTTTCTCAAAGAGCTCGACATCTTCAGGTGAGTTAAGAAGGAATCCACCTCAGCAAGTCACATTAGCTCATTTATCCCTTTACCAAGTCTGGTCAACAAATGCTGATGGGGCAGGAGATTTCAGGCAGACACTGCCAGTCTGGCACAACCGCTGGCTTCAAGATTTCTCTCTGTCCTTTATTGCCTTGTAATTAAAATCACAAGAAAGCACTTGTAGTGCTGATAAATCTCATATTGAATTCAGTTTCATTCCTTCTGCATATTTTAATGAAGGTCATATCAGGTCCTGACAATATAAATATTCACCCTTCCAGGTTGTTTCAAGCTCTCATGATGTTTTTTTTTTCTTGTTTACCTCTACAAAACCTATTCTGCTCAAGTGCATCTGAAATGTGAATGTTGCCAAGTACAAATGAAATCATGAATGTTAACTACTAACTGCTCTGAGGGCAGGAGTCTGAATGAGATACAAATTGTAATTATTATATTCCTTTTCCATATGCCTTCTCGCCTTAAAAAACTGAATCAGGAAAAAAAGTCTCCTTATAGTTTAAGCTGCTACTTATATTCCCCATTTTCTCTAACCTGCAATTGCATATTAGATAAAGTTTGTCACCATGCCAACCCACTTAGAAAGGTCTTGGAGAAGAAATACAGCCAGTGAGGGACAGAAGTTCATGAGAAAGACTTTCCAACATTTTTCCAGCTGACAGGAAACTACAGTTACCGCAAAGGATTTCTTGATGTTTTAACTCCAAAACATGGGTCAATAGTCAGACATTCAGCTCATGACTCAGGCATGAAAAATGTAAAACATCTGGCTCGAATCTATGCTATGAAAATGTTACGGGGAGATTCATGACCTTAACCTAAAGGCTCATCAGATTCACTTTCAAAGACATCACGTTTTAGTTGAAGAACAACTATGTAGTAACATTCTGTAGTATTCTAGCTGTTAGGACTGAAGCAGTGAAATGCCTTCCTTCGATCAACAGCAAATGGAGGAATAATAGAATATAGCATTATTCTACATCATTCAAAAATAGAAAAATAGTCTTTATTTTTCTGTTCCCTTGCTTTAAGGCTCATTTTCTTAATTTTCTTGAAGTTTTGAATAAGTAATGGCAATGTAATAGTAACAAAACCAGCAATTGTATAGAAGCTGAAGCTAGTAGGAGGCCTTACCACTTGTGTGGTAGGTGCTTACTTTACTCACAACCACTGTTAATAACAACCTAGTTCACAGACACATTTTACATTACATGTTTTTCATAAAACCCACTTCAGGGTGATGAAATGTTTATCCTTGTTTTGCAGACAGAAGAATAAATGGCATGCCTGAAGACAGGAGCAATATTAGCTGTGCTATGGAATGGACCCAATTCTCTCCAGAGCCAGTCCAACATCTGTTTAAGAATAGATTCACGAGCTGAGGACTGATCCATCAACACGCCACCAGTCTTGAAAAATCTTTTAAGTAGAAGATAGTCTGAAATGCAGAAATGATCATGCAGTCACAGACAAATTAGTGGCAACATCATAACTAGACCTATGAAGGTAATCACAGGAGCCCATACAGATGGATACAGATCTGGCGCAGTAAAACCACAACCATCTTGTTGGTATTTGGCTAGCTGAGAACACAGCAAGACAAGCTCACATCTGCCTGTACGTGTCTGCGTAGAAATATCCATAAATTCCAGCCCCATGCCTAATTCTCCCACTCCCGCTGCTTCATCAAGAGTGACGCAGAAGCAAGTTACTGCTATCATTCCTTGCCATCACTCAGACACCGAGCAAAGGAATGCAATGGAGCAATTTTGGCTTGCTCCCTATGTTCAAGGCTGATTTGCATCTGCAGAGTTGTGATTCTGAGGCATCTGGAGGGACAGCTTGAAAAAGTGCCTGGAAAATCTGCCTGCTTGTGGTCAGTCCCTATCTCTATTTCTTTTTGTGGCCATGCAGCATAGGAATAGGCAGCTGTAGTGGGCACTGGGATCCAGCGGCTGTGTGATTTTTACCTATTGATGTATTCTTTTATGCATGATTGAGTAGCTTTTTAATAATGGATTCTCAATTCCTAGAAGAAATACTCATGGAATATCTCTAAGTAGTGCATTTTAGGCTATTACTGTAGCCATCCTGTGAGTCTTTCTTTATGTGGCAGGGCTTTCTTCTGAATTTCATGGTCTTTAGCATATCTCTTCAAGCAAATTAATTTATTTCACCTCGTTCTTCCTTCTCACTAAAGCCCTTTTCACAGGGGGGCTTTTCAATGGCTTTCCCAGTCCTGATGGTAGTAATGCCTTTCTTACATTAGTTACCCTTAATTTCCTTAAAAAATCAGAGCAGAGCTGAGGTCTGGGGCAGGGCAAGGGGGAGAAAGGCTCACTCAGCACCAGGCTCTGCACCGGTTACAGGACAGCATCTAATGCAAACGTAATGGTAAACAGGACAAACTCAGGAAGTGGTTTTAAATGTGTATATTGTTCAAGATGAAAATATTCCCATGGGAACCAGGGCATCAGCTGCTTCCAGCCCAACAGGGAAACATAATTTGGATGGGGACAGGTGGAATTCTTCCCAGTGTGTGAGTCATTTTTTCTCTGGCTCCCCTTACAGACTTTGGTACAGATCCTACCACAACGCACACTATTCTTTTTAGTTCTTTGTTTTGCTCTAAACCCAATCAAATGGGCAACACGTGGGATGACTAAGCTCATGGACAGGACTGTATTTTTCAGGGTTGTTGATTTTGGCTGAAAGTGGATTATCTTGGTTTTGTCTCTTTACTCAAATAAAATACAGACAGATAACTTGGGCTGCAGATAACCTCTTTTCCTCCAGAAAAAAAAAAAAAAAAGGATTATTTCATACCTCTATCCGTCATGAGTGCTGTTCCTACAGACTGGGAGAAGGACCAGGGAATGATAAAGTAGAAACAGTATTATTCAATCTTTCCCGAGTAGTCAAAATTTGGTAAAAACTTGAAAATCAGGATCACTAAACATCAGGAGTGTCTGCATGTGATTTTTCATTTCAGGTGAATTATAGGTCCTGGAGAGGTCAACAAATTCTGCATGGTGAAATATACTTTAAAAGCTAAGCGTTACACACTCTGTTATTGTCTCCATCAATATTCCCCTAACACTGTTTCTGCCAAGGCCTCCCATTACTACACTGAAGCTGGGAATAGTATAGATGCCATAGCACACCACAGATGAGATTTAATGAAAAATATCCAACACACCAAGACAGCCTGACCCCTAGAACCAGCAGTCTCTCTTCTGTTGGCTAGTTTGAGTTTAGCCCTGTGAGAAGCTTGTTTATTTATTGATTTTTCATATGTGGATTTTTCTTCCAGGCCAGAGAAGCAAGGAACATCATATACTCAAGTACTTCTGAGATAAACAGAAAGGAGCTGCACCATGAAGAGCCTCATGCTTGTGGCTTCTGCATCTTGCTCCTGCTGGCTCCCTCCCTCCCTCAAGGTACCTGAAACACGATAGAGCAAAAGCCCTGAGTCTTCCTATGAAATGAATTTTCTCCAAGGTTTGAAGGGAAGTGGCGTATGAATGGTGAAGGCTTGGAGTGCTTATAACGTGAAGCTCCGTCACGGCAGGAAGCATTAGTAACTAGCATGCCTCTTACTGAATTCTCCAAGAGCTGAGCCAGTGCTTTTAAGGAGTTGCCCTTGACTGATGTTTTTCACATCAATGATCTTCCCAGGAGGAAGGAGTTCCCATCTGTGTTTTGTGCCATCTGCGGTTCAGAGCCTTGAGGCTGTTGTTGCAGTCAAGGTTCCTCTCTGCTTCCAAAGGTGTTTGTTTTGCCTGGATGAGAGATTGGAAACATTTGTGAACCGTCAGTACTTTCACACAGGGCAGGAAAAACACTTCCTGGCCAGCCTTAAATGTACCCAACGGTGAGGGGTGAACTGTGACTCAAAAATCCTCTAGTCTACAACCATCAAGAATGGAGAAAGCAAGCTCTTTTGTCTCAATTTTATAGGTAACAAGTGTAGATTTTTAAAAACTTACCTGAGATGACACGTCTATGCAGCACTTTGTAGGCTGCCCGGGACTTTTGAAGGCTGCCCCAGATTCACGTATAGGAGAGCTAGAGCATGCTCCAGCCTGTCTGATGGGTTATGTATCAGTAGATTGTCCTGGTTTTGGCTGGGACAGAGTTAATTTTCCTCCTAGTAGCTGGCATAGCACTGTGTTTTGGATTTAGTATGTGAAGAATGTTGATAACACACTCATGGTTTAGTTGTTGCTGAGCAGGGCTTACACCAGTCAAGGACATTTTCAGCTTCCCCTGCTCTGCCAGTGGCACAAGAAGCTGGGAGGGGGCACAGCCAGGACAGCTGACCCCAACTGGCCAAGGGCTGTTCCAGACCATGGGTCATCATGCTCAGCATATAAAGCTGGGGGAAGAAGGAGGAAGAGGGGGGGGACACGTTTGGAGTGATGGCATTTGTCTTCCCAAGTCACCATTACGCATGATGGAGCCCTCCTTTCCTGGAGATGGCTGAGCCCCTGCCTGCCCATGGGAAGCAGTGAATGAATTCCTTGCTTTGCTTTGCTTTGCTTGTGGGTGCGGCTTTTGCTTTACCTCTTAAAGTGTCTTTATTTCAACCCACAAGTTTTCTCACTTTTACTCTTCTGAGTCTCTCCCCCATCCCATTGTGGGGGAGCGGTGGTTGGGTGGTGGTTAATTGCCGGCTGGGGTTAGGCCATGACGAGATACATGTCAGTCACTCATCTCATATGGGCAGCAGATGGGGAGATCGCTGGGTGCATTGTGCTTACAGCTGACCTCATACCTGCACACAAGATGTAGCATGGATGCTCCTGTGCCGTCAGAATTTGAACCCAAATCTCACTTCAGCACATTCCCGTAAGAACATTCTTCACATTGCTATGGATAGCATGAGTAGGTTAAACCAAACTTAAAGTTGGGTGGAAAAAAGTTTTCTCCAACTTAGAGAAAAGTTCACAGTTTCACCAACGGTCAGGATGAAACCAACACCTTCAAAGGTATGATAGAGATAAATAAAAGCAGCTGCCATGGAAAGCCTGGAACTCACGGGGTCTTCTACTATGTATGTGGTAAATCTTTCTACTTTATTTCAAAAATACATGGGGAAAATATGTATTTATGTGTCTAAATTTGTATATATAAACATAAGTCTTCTTAACACAGCTGGAGTTACAGTTGCAGGGATGCTGCTATATAAACGTAGGGCTGTTTTGGCAGAGAATGTCATCTGTGGATACAAATGTTCTCTCTGAACCTTTTTGCAGAATGTGCAGTGTACAGACAGATAAATCTCTGGTGAAACTCCCTTGAAATTACATCAGAGATTAAATTTTGTCCCGTGTCCTTCCTTGTTAACAGTTTTCTTCCAATAGTGTTGGCTTCTTCTAAAGGCTGAAAGATGGAAAAACCTCCTATGCTAAGTGCTATGCTTAGAGGGGCTTGCTCTGAGGACAATGCATCTTGAACTGGGTTTGATGGTCCTTGTGTCTTTCTCAGGACTGTTGTGGAAAATCCCGCAGATAAACTGGTAACATAACTAAATTAATAAAAACATAGTTATAACAAAAGGAAGAGACAAACCCTGTCAAAGGCTCTGACTGCAGCCAGTCATCTAGCACCACTGCTTGAACTGCCTGGAAGCAAGGTTTCTATCCAATCTCCTCTGTGGTCATGGTTGTCACAAGGCAACTGAGATCTTTGGGTAACAAAAAGATTACCCATAAGTGTTGGGATCTGGTGTAAAATCTCTGCTGCTGCCTGCTTTCTTTCTCATCCAACTCTATCCTTCAGTTCTGACTTCATTACCTCATTAAATATCTTCTCTCCTGGGAAGCTCCCAAGAACTATATCCACCTCAAGCCTCGAGATGTTATTCCCTTGTCAAATTTTGTCCCATCCCAGCAGTCCTACCAAAGCATCTTGTGCATGATCTGCCAGGTTGCTTTTCACTCACAAGCAGTAGGTGTTTAAATATTAATTCTAACTCTTATACTTATGGGGGATGAGGTCAATCCATGTTACATTAGGCTGTGAGGCAGACTCTCCAGATGTGTGCACCCTTGTGTCAAGAGGCCCTAGTCAAACACTATATGGCTTCAGCTTTGAAAAATGCTCTTAGGCTTCATTTTGTAGGGGATTTTGCTTTTCATACATTCTGCAGATGAGTTATTTGGGCTGCATTTTTCTGCTCTTCAGACTGTGGGTGGATGTTGGTTATGACAATTTGTGTCTGGTATTTTGGTACACTGGTATGTTTGCTTTTATGGTATGTGGATGGGAACTAGCTGCATTTTATGGAGCTCTTTGTTGTAAAATTGTGGGGTACAAATAGGATTGAGGGAAACAGTATGCTAGCCTCTCGTGCTTGAATCGCCACATTGGACAACAGTGCCATGGACTGGAAATGTACGCTTCAAGATCCCTGCTGGATTGTGGTCATTAAAATCATAATTAATACCTATCTGTGATGGATTGGGTTGGTCCTGCAGAGTTATCTTTGAAGCTATTCGTCTCAAAAGCAACTTCAGTGTTACCTGTCTAATTACAATGGTGTGGTCTTTCCATCTGCAGAGATCGAAGTGTGTTCATGAAACACTGGCAAGGATGGGCAGATGTCTGCTATGGGCATGAAACAGTATTCTGGCTGGCTTGCTGAAGTGAGTGGGAGCTTGTGTTTTGCAGGATAAATTTCCAGCAAATATTTCAACATTTAAACTTGGTAGTAAAAATTCAGAGCCAGCATCTCAACTATATTCCCATCCTATGAATTCTGATGAGCTAAAGTGGGTTTTGTTCTCCATCAGGGATAAAATGGATATCTTCAGGAGTTTGTAATGAAAAGTGTGAGACAGATCATCAGAATAATCAATAACCTTGGGACTGGGGCTCTTCCCTCAGAGTGGAAGGAGTGACCTAAAGTCAAGTTCTTGGTCTGACTTTAGCAGAGTTGGATCTTTCATGACACTCTTTGCATCCCAGATCAATGATATGGTCGATCTGTTGCTCTGGGTCAAAGTCACTCAGTTTTGACCAGTGACCCCCACGCTGAAGTTGAAAAGTTTATCAAAAATGTTGAGAGGTTTTCTGGATTTGATTCCAGACATGCAGAAAAAGTTCATACAAGCAGCTTTTTCCAGTCCTCAGATTAAAAGCCCCTGGGTAATTGTTGACTTGTTCGAGCCCTGTCCCTAGGAGCTGCCTGGAAAAAAAAACCCTTTGTTTTGCTCACTTGATGTCCTCAGCTTGGGAAATGGGATCCAATTTTCTAAACCATCTGTTCAAGCAGCCAAACGTTAGCAGCAGAAACACACAGCTGATTTCCAAGAAGAGCACAGGCTGTTATCTAATTGCATCCTCTGTGCTGAATCTGAGGGTTCCCGAGTCGTTAAACAAGTGGCTTTGCTTGTTCTTAGTGATATTTGGCACGGAATCTTCACAGATAGGTTTTTACAGGCTGCAAATAGCACAGGGACTTGAGACTGGTCACCATAACACTCTGTGAGAGGACTGGCTGCCCGCGCGGGAGTGCAACACCCTGCGGAGAGCTGGAGCATTATTTGTACGTTGTATTTTCCATCGCGTTTGCTTAGTGTTAGGGCCAGCTGCCTTCTAAATTTCATAACTAATTTCTGAAGGGGCAAAGGCTATGCCATTGAAGTTACATTGTCATAAAATGAATAAACACAGCCCACTTGAAAAGGTCATTCCTTCCCAAGCATCTTACTGAGTTTTCTTGTAGATGGGTACATTTAGCATCATCAGCGGCCATGCTTCTGCTCTTAAAATCTTTCCTTAAAGCTTCGTCTCACATAAATAAGTAAAACAGACTGCTATGACTCATAAATGAAAAGAAAGAAACACAAGTATATTTATGTAGCAAAGTTCAACAGACTTCAATTTTAACTGTCAAGCACTCCGAATAGAAAGTAACCCTGTTCCAGAAGGCTTCCTGTCTGCGCAAGATTTAATTGCGGACTTCTGGCAATTTATTCCCTAAGTGGCGTACAGCAAGTTCTGTTCATTTCTCATATGCCTTTAATGCTGACTTCTGTGCATTTCCCATGTGAAGTCATCCAAATAGATTTGCAAACTCTCTTGATTTCACACAAAGATACTGTCCTGGGATCCTGGCACCTACGTGAGACAAACACCCACCAGTGCTTCTGAAGCCGAGGAGCTTGCCATACCCTGTCAGATCTCTGCTGCCCTCGGTGGCCTTGGCTGAGACTGTCCTGCCCTACCAGGCACTGTACAAGCAGAAAGGAAAAGACAGGCTGCCAGACAAAAATGTGGTGGAAAGGAGAAGTGATGCTCAGAGGTGCAGAGAGATTGACTGGGTGCTGGTCACCCCTGACCAGGAGCATGAATCGCACCCAAACCTGCATTCGGTTCTGTGGTAAAGGCACCAGACCTCCTCTCACTGTCCTTCCAAACCTCCTGGCAAAAGGCCGTCAGGGAAAGCACAAATTATTGAAGCTGGATGCAGTCTGTGCTTGCATCGTGAAATGACAGCTTCCTCTCTCGTTTTGTTCCACGGTTCCTCTTCTTGTATGCCAAACCATGGTGGACCATAGCAGTGAGTCCATTTAGTGACTCTTGGAGTGAAAATAAAAATTATGTTTCATTTCATGAAGTTGTGATCAGAAATGACGATTGTAATTAGAAGAGAGAAAACTTATTAGCATGCCCGAAGGCTTATGCCGGGAGGCACCCCACTGTGCTGACTTCAATTTTCTGAACATGTCGGGTAGCCGAATGGGCTCCCGAGCTCCTTCTGCAACGATGGGAGGATGGGGATGAGCGATACTCAGGCATGTCAAGCTCTGCCCATATTATGCTCATCTGCTGTTGTCATCGTTACTCCTCTGGTGCCAAGTCTGCCTGATGTTAGACAACGGAGGCTCGACTCACCCATGACGTAGCTCTGTCAAAGGCCAACAGAGCTCCCCCACCGGAGGGATTAGTCTCTCCTAAATCTTTTTCAGAGCGTTGGATGTGCTGCAGCTGATGCGTTAATGGCTCTTGACATGTGCTGCAGGAGCGCCTTGGCAAAGCAGCTCATGGGGAATCCCTCATATAGCTCAATTAATATTAATTTACATGACTGGGAGGTGGTGTGCATTTCCCGCATGCCATCCTGAAAACAGACCCCCCCCCCCAAAAAAAAAAGCTTTAATAATGAAGCAGATGACAATGGGAAGCGACTGATCCACACAGCCTCCTCTCGAGGGTCATCCCAGCTCCAGCAGTGGAAAAGTAAACAGAGGGGCTGGATGGATGCGGGCATGGGGTTGGTGCAAAAAGAGCAGGAGACCTGTGGGGTGCTTGGCAGCAAGGAATAGGAGGCTTCAGAGACAGAGTAAGGGTTTGAGCTGCCGCCTCTCTCACAGACGCAGTCTTGCTGTATAAAAGCTCCAGCATAAGCCTGGCTGCAGGCTTGGTGATAAAGAGTAGAAAAAAGGATTAGATAAACCTCATCTAGTAATGCTCTGAAGGACCAGGAAGAAAGCAGGCCATTCGGTGGGGTTTTTTTCTGAAATACCGGATTTATGATCTGGGTGGAAATTACAGTACGTAAATTATTTGCCACTTTTCCTTTTGTGGAGAAGCAGAGCTTAAAAATGAACTGGGGAAACCCATTCTGGGGAAATACATCACAGAAAGGGAAAGGCTTTGAGACTTTTAATAACACCGTTGTTGAAGATACACGTGAAACTTAACCCAAAGTACTGAGTACAACGCCCATGAGCCACGTTAAACAAATATTAAATGTGCACACTGGAAACTGAGACACTTGGGGAATACGGACCCTGGTTTATGAGACATTCTGTCTTATGAATACACTTTTGCAAGCCAATTTGAAAAAATCCGTTCTGCACGTCCATGCTGGAGACTCTGGGGACACCCTGGGAAGTCCCCCACCCTGCTCCCCCTCCATCGAGGCAGGGTCGAGCCAGGCACAGGATCTGCCTCCTTTGCATGGTTTGGGGACAATCCTGTGGTTTCTGGCAGCTGACAAAGAGACCGGGAACATCCGGCTGCTTCCAGTGCGCTGGGACAGCGTGGCTTCTGCAGGACCACCATGACACCTGGTGGTCACACGGGCAAGGTCCCGGAGCCAGGAGCTGCTCCCACCACCCGTGGAGACCACCTCGCTGGCCTTCCCAGCCCCAGGAAAAGGCCACAAGGTTTCCCTAAGAGCACCAGTGGGAGGGGCAGAACACATTTTTAAAGGATCTCCGCGGATTTCAGGAAGATTTTGCTCTGCTCAGACCCCCTGCATGCCATTTGAGGGAGCCTGGCTCCTGGGGTCACCCCCCTGACCCACGCTGGTGGGTTTTGCTCCTCTCCTACAGCCACCGTGAGCCAGCCCCGCTGCAGCGGGCACCTGGCAACCACACAGAAACTCAACCACACACCTGGAAACCAGTTTAGGTGATGACGGTCGTTGCTGGGTTTGGTTCTAAAATCCATGCTTGGCCTCTGTACAATAACCTGTGGCCTTCACCTTGCTTATAAAGGGGTCAAAAACTTGTGCTCAGACTCGGTCTGAGCAAGCAGGCTTGTTTGGGGATGTTCTCCCTGGTTCCTCACTCCCGTGTCCGTGTGCCCTCAAGTCTCTCCAGTCCAACTGCAGCTTTGCTGGGCAATGGCTGCTGTGATTGATAGTATTCTGACCTGTAACTTAATGCTAGGCTCAGTAGATGTGGTCAATCAGCTTTTACTGGTACTTTTTTGACCAGGCAGACAGTTTATTTATTGCAGTGCATGGCTTGCTTACCAGAGGCGTATCCCTAATACTATACTAATTTTTCCAGCAACAGGATGAGGTGCCGGTCTTGAGTAGCCTCCTAAAATACAAATTTTAACTGGAGGGGGCAGTAATAGGCATTCCTATCATCAGCCCCATCCAAGCATTCAAAAACCAGGAAAAAAACCCTAAGATAAGAAGGGATGTAGATGCAGCAGTACTGAGAAGTGAAACATTGAACTTCTAGTTTGCAGGCCTCCAGACTGGGGCTTAAACCTCTGCGTTAGGTGCAGATGCTGTGGGGATCCTGCCCATGCCCCAGGGATGACGGCCGTATGAACGGCTGCACGTGAGCCATGCACAGACAGGACGTTCTCTCCAGGGCTAGCTGTGTTTCTTACCATGGGGCTATTTTGAATGTTTTCTACTTTAAATTCACTTTACTTGAGTACATTTAAGATTTAGATTTAAAATTCAATATTTAAATTCAGGTTTTAATTTAATTTGATACTTATAAAACTCACTTTAAAGATTGTTTGGACACTTCAGGAATGTTCTGAGAAACTCGCACAGAGGGTGGGAGCTAGAGCTGAATGTCCCCAAATTACTGATGCTGAACTTTGTATGCAAAATACACCCAGGCACTAACAATGCATGCAAACATTGCGACCACATATATAAATATATATATGTGTGAGGGTGTGTTTAAATAGGGCACACTCCCAGAACTCAATCTGCTTGAAGGGAGGAGGGCTCTGCAGAGGGACCTGGGCAGGCTGGATCCATGGGCCAAGGCCAACTGTATGAGGTTCAACAAGGTCAAGTGCCAGGTCCTGCACTTGGGTCACAACAACCCCATGCAGCGCTACAGGCTTGGGAAAGAGTGGCTGGAGAGCTGCCTGGTGGAAAAGGGCCTGGGGGTACTGGTTGACAGCCGGCTGAATATGAGCCAGCAGTGTGCCCAGGTGGCCAAGAAGGCCAGTGGCATCCTGGCTTGTATCAGGAATAGTGTGGCCAGCAGGAGCAGGGAAGTGATCGTGCCCCTGTACTCAGTGCTGGTGAGGCCGCCCCTCGAATGCTGTGTTCAGTTTTGGGCCCCTCACTACAGGAAAGATGTTGCCTTGCTGGAACATGTCCAGAGGAGAGCCACAAAGCTGGTGAGGGGTCTGGAGCACAAGGCTGATGGGGAGTGGCTGAAGGAACTGGGCTTGTTCAGTCTGGAAAAGAGGAGGCTGAGGGGAGACCTTATCGCCCTCTGCAACTGCCTGACAGGAGGGGGTAGTGAGGTGGGGGTCGGCCTCTTCTTCCTGGTAACGGGCGATGGGATGAGGGGAGATGGCCTCAAGTTGTGCCAGGGCAGGTTTAGGTTAAACATTAGGAAAAAATTCTGCCCCAAAAGGGTTGTCAAGCATTGGAACAGACTGCCCAGGGAAGTGGTGGAGTCCCTATCCCTGGAGTTATTTAAAAGCCAGGCAGATGAGGTGCTTAGGGACATGGTTTAGTGGTGGGATGGCAGGGCTAGGTTAATGGTTGGACTTGATGATCTTGGAGGTCTTTTCCAATCTAAACAGTTCTATGATTCTGTAACTCCATGCCAGTGATCTACACTCCTCCATCCACATAAGCCACCACCCACTTTGCACTTAGATGCACCACAGTTCATGTCCAAAGCCTTTCTAACGTGGCCAATAACTTGCTGTACTGAAGATGAGGAGCAAGTGCTGAGATATCAGAGGGCAAGGAGATCTGAATGAGACACTGGAAAATCTGGGAAATCTAAATCAGAGCTGGACTGCCAGTGAGCTGTGCATGCCTTGAGGGATACAGTCGGTGCCCTGCCAGCACTGGGTAAATCATTTACAGGCTACGGCAGTGTGATGAAGGTGCTGTGGGGGGGGGAAAGAGACAAATGAGATCATGGGGAATGATTGACTACAGTTAAAGGTCACAAACCTTTGTAAATATATGGTAGAAACTGAGTTAATGTGGTGAAAGATTTACAAGGCCTGAGCAGGCATAGAAAGAGGCCTGGGGATGGCAAATTTTGGACCAGTATAAAAGTTGACTGTCATGTATTGGCAGGAGATGAGCAAGCCTGGCAGATCCTCAGTAGCAAAGAGCAAGACTTAAGCCTCCAGTTTCAGAAGGGACTGATGCCTTTGGAAGCCCCAGTGGGATGGTCTATGGAAGTCTTCATGTCACATCTTGGGACAGTCTTGAATAACCTTTAAAGCATCTCCTTTTGGCTCTCTGTGTAGGATGGCCCTGCTATGGAGGTGCACGAGAACCTTCTCCTGAAAGGCCCAGAAACTGTGTGAAGTAACGTAGTTAAAAAGCATGAGGGCTATACGAAGGAAGAACAGCTTGGGTACAAACAGTACAAAGAACAGCTTGCTTGGGTACAAACTTTCATAGGGGCACTGTGAAAATGCCAGCAAATAGCTGAGGCATAATTCACACCACCGAGAACAAAATGCAAATAAAATTAGTTGGTCGTGGGCATGGCAGCTTGCTGAAGTACGCCATGTGCAGGTGACACAACAGACCCCTTATCAAAGCTGCTTTATCTGCCCGAGCCAAGGCAACGGGTGCATTTGTGCTGCTGGAACAGAACAGGTAGACAAATACGTGTCAGCTCACCGATCAGTTGGCCACAGTTAAGTCAATGGGGTGGGCGTGGGTTTTAAGAGCCGAGCACGCTTTTCCCTTTGACTGAGCAGTAACCAATTGAGCATTTGTGTGCCTTGGGCAAGGTATTAGCAGCCCAAATCTACAAAACGTTCAGCCTTTAGACCAAGAGAAAATAGTTCCAAATCTACCCTGAATCAAGAGATGCCAGAGATTCTTATTCTTCAGATACCATTTTCTCTTAGCTGTGTCAGGAGGAAAAAAACCCTTGAAAATCTTTGTGATCCTTTTTAAGACTTAAAAGTGTCCTTTCCATACCAGAAAACCAAAATATTCTTACTTCTAATCAGTCTCAATTGCATTTGTCATTTCAAAAGTGTCAAAAGAACAAGGACCCAAAGGGTGGCTGTAGCTGAATGCCATCGAGCCAGGAATACAGAAAGCAAAGAGTCGGTGGCATCTCCGAGCAGCCACTCTCTGCTTGCAGACTTCACCTGTATACCCTGAAGCCACAAGCATGAGCTGAAACCAAGTGAAATTCCAGGTATTAATATTTTATTTTGACAAATTCTTTCCTCCTTCCAAATGGCCAGGCCTGTGCCTTGGGATACGGCTGTCCTTTCACTCCTGAGGGACAACTTTTTCAGTTGTTTCAACAGAAAAGCTTTCTACACAATCCATCAAACTGAACATTTACAGGCATTTAATAAAAGTCTGAGCGCCCTAGGACTTGGAGAAATGCTCCTTTTGGTTCCCTCTGTGGAGGCAACGGGAGAAGGTAACTGTGTGCCTGCCTATAGGACAACACCACTTATGCGTAGCTAAACTGACAGCAGAATTTGTTCAGTATTCCTCATTCCTGGATTAACGTAAGGACAAAAGGATCATGAAGGATGCTGACTGGAACACAGGCTTTAACCTTTTTTCAGTTTGCAGGCCCCCACAATTTTTCAAGACTTGATGCAGGCTGCTGCTGACAACAGGCTTGCTTTGCCCAGCTTGCTCTCTCAGGCACGGTGGAGGTTACACGGGGGAACGCACTGGTCTGTGGCCTCTGAAGGAAAGGAGCTGCTCAGAAATGAAAAGTTCCACTTGAATTTGCAGCCATTGCACTTTGATTTGGTGAGCATGCTCCCTATCAACAGGGTAGAAAGAAGATTGACTTGGGGGATAGGAGGAAAGTCCTGTGCTCATGACCGGGAAATTCAGTTTCCAGGATATAACTGGGATTCGTCTCCCATTGTCAGAGCTGTCTTTGGCAGGAGTCACAGAATAACAAAATCACAGAAAAGTTCAGGTTGGAAGGGACCTCTGGAGGTCACCTCATTCAATGCCCTCCTGCTCAAGCAGGGCCACCTAAAGCACCATGTCCAGATGGCTTTTGAATATCTCCAGGGATGGAGACTATACAACCTCTCTAGGCAACCTGAGCCATTGCTTGGTCACCCTCATAGGAAAAAGGTGTTTCCTGATATTCAGAGGGAACCTCCTGTGTTTCAGTTTGTGCCCATAGCCTTTAGTCCTTGCACTGGGCACCACTGAGAAGAGCCTGACTCCATCCTCTTTGCACCCTCCCTTCAGGTATTCATAAACATTGATGAGATCCCCCCTGAGCCTTCTCTTCTCCAGGCTGAACAGTCGCAGCTCTCTAGCCTTTCCTCACAGGAGAGACGCTCCAGTTCTTTGTATCATCTTCATGGCCCTTCACTGGACTGTCCCCCACTCCAGGTGGGACATACTGGAGAGAGTCCAGTGGTGGCTGGAGGCATGGGGCTGCCCTGGCTCCACTGCTGAATGGTGAGCGCAGACTCAGAGGGGCTGTTTTCTCCAGATTGGTGTTCCCAGAAGGGAAAACCCCACTCCCTTCTGGCTCACTGCAACTGCCTGGATGAATGAGCGATGGCAGGTTAGTGGGTGGTGTGGTCTGTCAAGCCCACATGCTGGGTTCTCACGTTTCAGTCAGTGGTTTTCACCTTTCTGCCAAGTAAAAACAACATGTTTCCAAGGGACTTTGAGTCTTGTGGTGTGGGAAGAACCACCTGCTAAAAAAACACCAGGAAAGTTTTCCTATTAATTTGTCAAAGGCAGAATTATAATTTATCTTCGTGGAAAAAGGACCCTTGAAATCATTGAACCAACCCCTTGCCGAGGGGCTTAACATGTGGCAAAAGTCACAGGAGCAGTCAGGAAAGCGCAGCGTTTTATTAATGAGTGTTTGTGGCAGTTCACTGAGGGCTCTGCAGAGGTCAGAAATGTTTTTCACCTCTTACTTGAAGAGAGGGACATCGTGGGTTATAGAGAAATAAAGCTTCCCCTGGCTATAAGATATGCTTGGTGGAAAGATCCATCCTAGATTGGGCAGACTGGTGTTATTTAGCCTTGTAGGGTACAGCAGCTGGGGAACCCAGGCTGGAAAGCTTTTCTTTTGGCTTTTGCTTCCTTGGGACGACCTTCTCCATCCATGGGTAGGTGGCCCAGCAGGCAGAAACCCTGGGTGATGCACCCGTGTGTGGGCTGTGCCCAGCAGGACCATGTGGGAGTGTGGGTAGAGAGCAAAGCTGTTGGAGCAGGAATAGCCTCGGTCCCCTGGACACCCCTCAGCACCACGTGGGACTGAACAGCCCACTCATATCATAGAATCACAGAGTCATAGAATCATAGAATTGTTTAGGTTGGAAAAGACCTCCAAGATCATCAAGTCCAACCGTTAACCTAACCCTGCCATCCCGCCACTAAACCATGTCCCTAAGCACCTCGTCTACCTGGCTTTTAAATCCCTCCAGAGATGGGGACTCGACCACTTCCCTGGGCAGCCCATTCCAATGCTTGACAACCCTTTCAGTGAAGAAACCTAAACCTGCCGTGGCACAACTTGAAGCCATTTCCCTTCGTCCTATGGCCCGTTACATGGGAGAAGAGACCAACCCCCCCTCGCTACAGCCTCCTGTCAGGCAGTTGTAGAGGGCGATAAGGTCTCCCCTCAGCCTCCTTTTTTCCAGGCTAAACAACATTGCACACCAGGAGGGTCTAACCCACAGCCTTCTCTAAGCAGTGAACAGGGCCAAAGTCCTGTCAGAGGCTCCTACTTAATTTAGTAGCAGAAGCAAGACCATCCTGCTTGTTCTCAACAGAAGTAATGGAAAAATGGCCCTCAAGATCTAAAAATGAGTTTTCAAGGCTCACTGTTAGAAAAGACATTCTGTTTAGAAACAGACAACAATTAAGAGCCCAGCTTTGAAATTGGTGGGACCTCAGTGGGGTTTCAGGTCTCAGCAGTCCTTCGTGGTGGTGATACGACATCCCCACGTGCTGGCAGACCTCGGGCAGTGTTGCGCAGCCAAGCAGCCACGGTTCCCCATAGTACAAATGCAAGCGGGTCCGTGTCCTTGCAGGGCAATGTTCCACTAGAGCTTTTGCTGAAGCTGTTTTTGAAGGGATTACGGCAATTCTACACAAGCTTATCATGAGGAGAACTTTTAAATTAAAAATACAAATATATATGTATATATACACATATGGACCCTGTACTTGCTACTTACCAACTTACTGTGTCTGTCCTCAGAAAGAGAGGATTCCATATCCAGCTGTTTCTCTTGATAGATCAAGAAGGTCTGACCTATACCATCTTAATCACACAATCACTATGCTAAACAATAGATTGTAGGGAAGATTTTGTGGCATAGGTAGAGATTACACTAAAAATAGCACATACAAAAAAAACAGATGCCAGATGCTGGACATTTGGAACATTCCGCTTATTTACACAAATAAAAATGATATTTCATTGCTTAATCCACTGCATGTTTTCTTTTCTTGCTTTATCAACCCCAAGATCTGTTATGAAAGTTCCGTGCATAATTGCTAATGACACACTAACAGTTGTTTGAATAAGCAAAGTGCATTTACCCTCATCCCTGCCTGTCCCATTGACTTTGCCTGGAAATGCCGATGAAGAACTTTTGTTTGCAAAACGAGCCACAGAAAGACAGCGGTGTGAATTCTGTCCTGCAGTGTTTGCACAAGCACTGGCGGCAGAACTAACACAAACACTCATGGGAATTTGTTTCTGCAAGGTTAATGTCAGAAATGATTTATTGAAGCCTTCCTCCTGCTCACCAGTCTGGCATCCATCAAGAAAGTAAACAACACCCCCGTGATCTCAGAGGGCTCTGAGGCTGGTCTCTGAGCAAACACTCCAGATCAGAGTCAATATTTTGGGAGTAATCAATCAAATGATATTTATTCCTACAAAATTCATGTTGAAACATTTTGAATCAAGAGTCAAAATCAATGTTTTTGAAGATAAATCCATCTTTTCCTGTTGATGCGTTAAAGTTGTTCAGCAAAGTTGGTGAGGCAGTTGATCCCACTAAAGTTATATTCACATTATGTAGAATCATTTAAAAAACCCAGCTTTTTAGTGAAGTGGCAGAAATGAATACGTCTGCCCTCGTGTGTTCCCATTTCAAGAAGAAATAGGATTTGCATGGTGTTGCCACACAGTCGTGCCATGGAAATGCCCCTTCCAATCCGTTCTCCATTACTCCTTGTTCCTGAGAGTCTGGTACTTCTTTAAAAGGTCTTTTCTTTCTAATCTCTATTGTCTTTATGAAACGCACACCAAAATGAATTCTTCCTTTTCCATCATGAGTGATAACTATAGAAATCTGGATTCCTAGGGCCCTGCTGAATTGCAGGTAGAGGTCCCACAACCAAGCCCAGCCCTCAGGGAAGTTAATTCACACAGCGACCAGGTTGTAGCCATTCTTATGGCTACTTATGGCCAAGTCAGTGGTTCCTGAACCCAGCCAAGAAGGATAGCAATTATTTTTTTCTGTTCATTTACCAGGCAAATGGCTATTGCCTTCACAGATACAACATGTTACATTCTAGTCACAGCCAAAACCACTTTTCCTCACCTCCAGCAGATGTTAGGTGCTTTAAAGTATCAAACAGGAACCTTGAGATAGTGGCTTGAAGCTGGCAAGTACCTCCAAGTATCTTCAGATTGAGCTGAAATGCCAGATTTGTCCTGTTCAAATGCCAGCTTAAAATGTTCCTGTTAATGTGAGGACATGATTAGCGCATATTAAGCCATAAATACAAGAGGGCTGAAGGGCGTTAGGTCTATGGTTAGACTCAATGGTCTTAAGGGGCTTTTCCAACCTAAATGGTTCTGATTCTACGATCAGCTGTGGACAGACATGCACTTCATAAACAGCTGCATTTATTGAAAATCTCTCACTCTGCTGGCAGCTACTGACCCTTCTTGACACCAAGAGCTGGGTGTTGCTGGATCTGCTTTGGGCAGCAATGCCCAGATTCGTTTAAACACCCCGCACCTTTGAGGTGTCACATGCTGTCCCTTTGCCGGCAGCCCCATGGGAGTGCCGAGCAGCCACGGCTGGCCCGGGGGTGGACATCTGCCCATGCTCCGGGGCACCTTGGAGCTCTCCTTCCATGCTGTTTGAGTTCACAGCTCTTTGGTGTCTTCTTCCTTCCTCTACTCAACAGGGCTCAAGTCCAGTCTATTTTCCAACCTCTGTGTTATTGGAGACTTTTCTTTTTTCTTCTGCAACCAGGGGAATTAACACATTAGCACAAGAACATGGTGTGGCTTGGGAGACCCTGGGTTTGTTGGGCACATCTATACTCCTTCTCCAAGGAGTATAGATGTGTCCCAGATGAGGGAGATGGGCTTGTTTAGCCTGAAGAAGAGGAGACTGAGAGGGGATCTCATCAATGTGTACAAATATCTTAAGGGTGGATGTCACAAGGATGGAGCCAGACTCTTCTCAGTGGTGCCCAGCGACAGGACAAGGGGCAATGGGCACAAACTGAAACATAAGAGGTTTCAGTTGAATAAGAGGAAGAACTTCTTTACTTTGAGGGTGACAGAGCACTGGGACAGGCTGCCCAGGGGGGCTGTGGAGTCTCCTTCTCTGGAGATATTCAAAGCCTGCCTGGATGATGTCCTGTGCGACTTGCTCTATGTGACCCTGCTTTAGCAGGGGGGTTGGACTGGATGATCTCTGGAGGTCCCTTTGACCCCCTGCCATTCTGTCATTCTGTGATTCCAAAGGCTGCCCCAAGTGCCCTGGCTAGCCAGGAAAGGCAGCCTCAAATCCCAGCTGCTCCTCGCTATGGGTACCATGGCACAGCACAGCAGCTCCACCTCCTTTGGCCACCGGCATGTGGCCGCCCTGTGTCTACCTGCTCTAGTGCTTCCTAGAAATGAAGAACGTGAGGATGGTTTTCAGAAGGGAATGCAGCCCAAAGTCCATATACACTGACCTTCTAGTCCCAGGCTCAGCAATCACTTCCTCTGTAACAGGAGGTAAATTAATCTGAGCTATAATCATATATATATATGATCCTGAGATAGGAATTTCTAAAGGCTCTCTATATGCATGTCTGCATTAGTTTAAAAAACACTCTTGGTCAAATTTGTGTGTACATTTGTAGATGAGCTATAGAATTTTGATGGAGAAAGGACTTCACATTCTTTATTTTTTTTCAATAATGCAGATTCTTCCCCTCTCCTTGTGGAGGAAATCTCTTTCCTTCCTTAAATGAGCAGTGATGAGCCAACAGGTACAGCAGGGAATGGAACATGAAGTGCCAGGTTTCATTTTTGCTGTGAATCTATTCCCATGGAGATCCTTCTCCTGCTCACTCCACTCTGTGGCCAACAGATCCTCAAACTTCTTGGTCTTTCTTTTGTCACTAGGAGGTAGTTGGGTTCTTCTGGGGTTGTAGGGAAAGGCTTTCAAAGCTGAGCATTTAAAAACTTGTGCCTCTTCTGCTTCAGTTGCTTTAGCACTGCTGGGGAGGTGTGGAGGTCCTGGGCACTCCTTGCATACCCATAGACTGCCTTCCTCTGCATGGCCCAGTACTGAAGCAGAATCATTTAGGTTGGAAAAGACCTTTCAGATCATCAAGTCCAACCGTTAACCTAATCCTGCCATCCCACCACTAAACCATGTCCCTAAGCACCTCGTCTGCCCGGCTTTTAAATCCCTCCAGGGATGGGGATTCCCTGGGACTTCCCTGGGCAGCCCCTTCCAGTGCCTGACAACCCTTTTGGTGAAGAGTTTTTTCTTAATACCCAATCTAAACCTCCCCTGGCACAACTTGGGGCCGTTTCCTCGCATCTTATCATCACTCATGTCCCAACAGCCATGGCAGGTCTTGGATCCTGCTCTCTCTTAGTCCACCATGGCAGGGCCATCCCCTCTGTGACATGAGACAGCAGCTCAGTAGCAGATTTGGGAACGGGACTGCAAACTCCTGATGGGAGCCCAGGCTGCAGGAGGGAGGCATGGGGCTGCAGAGCACAGCTGCTGGAAAGGCCACACAAGTGAGGAGGACTGGGCTGGTGGCCACGTCTCTCAGACTTGTCTTTTCACAGCCAAAAAAAGAAAAAGTGCCTGATATCCTGAGGAGAGGGGGAGGAAGGGATGCAGCCCTGTGCAGCGTCCTGGTGTGTCCCGAAGCTGGCAGGGCTCTGGCAGACGCAGACACAGCTCTCGGGCATTTTGGAGAGGGAGGGACCTCACGAGCTTGCAGAAGCGAAACCCGGCTCATCCCACGGCAAACTGAGGGCTGGCTTTGCCGACGCTGACAGGATGAGTTACTGGTGTTTTAGGGTGAGACCTGCCCCCTTCCCTGCTTCGGTTATAAAACCGTTCTCCAGGGAAGCAGGGATGGCTCCTCACTTCTTTTGGCTCCGCTCAGGCCACAGCTGTAGAAACACGATCGTTTTGTGAGTGGAACAGTATTATTGTTTGTCATAACTTTCATACGCTGGGGCCTCATACCTGATTTTTTCAGCATTATATTTATATGCCCTCCTCCTCCTCGAACCCCTCTTCCTCATTTCCAGGCCTCTCCTGCACCCCCTACCTTTCAAAAAGATGCTACGGTTTTACTGGGCGTGACTCTGCAAAGGATTTCTGCTTTCTGCCTGGGGCCTGCCAGCTTTTTCCCACTGCTGCCAAATGGCAGCAGAAAGAAGAAGGGCTATCATCTCGGGCTGGAGGCTTTCCTTTCTGCTGTGCTCTCCCAGTCCTTTTTCTTTCACACGTAACCAGTGTGAGGTCAAGGAAGAGATCATGCTAAGTCTTTCGAGCGACCTTTTTGGAGTACACGTGCTGCTGGCTTCTGTCACTGGCAGCTTCCCTTGCTGCAGCCAGGGGAAAGATGTCCCTTTGGTTCTTTTGCCATGCTATCAGGTCATTTTGGTTTTTATTCTGTGAGCAATGTTAGCAACCTGTTATAGCCACACCAGCCCTGAGCCCAGGGCTGAGCAAAGAGAGATTAATATTAAATGGAGGGTGGGTTCATGATTTCCTTAGCTGATGCACTTGGTACAAAGCATCACGTATGGCCCAGAGCTGGTAGAGATGCTGCCGGACAAAGTCCTCACACTGGAAGCTGAGGTACAGCCCCGCTTTGCTCTCACCCTTCCAGATGCTGGTTTGGAGTCTTGGTGGAGGGAGGGGATGGACGCTGCTCCTGTTGCTGCACCCCATTGCCTCTGAACACCCATTTAATGGGTCCAGGGCTAGGAGCTTAGAAGAAAGCCAGGGTGGTGAAACACTGGTACAAGTTGCCCAGAGAGGTGGTGGAGGCCCCATCCCTGGAAACATTCCAGGCCAGGTTGGATGGGGCTCTGAGCAACCTGATCAAGTTGAAGATGTCCCTGCTCACTGCAGGGGGGTTGGGCTAGGTGACCTGTAAAGGTCCCTTCCAACCCAAACTATTCTACTATTCTGTGAAAGCCTACAGCAGCATTGGTCTTACCGAAGAGGTACCAGCCCTCCCCGGAGCGACACGAAGTGGGTCGGGGTGCAGCCTGGCAGGGCTGGGGAGCGGGCAGCGGTGAGGAGCCCCAGCCTGGCAGCAGCTCCCTGCTTTGCATCCCAAATCTGCCCCACGCAGCCCCCGGGCATGGCCTGGACACGAGTGGGGAGCAGGGGTGGTGAAGGGCGGCGAGGGGCTGGGGCCAGGGTGCAGCTGCCGCTAGATGTCAGCCGCTCCTTGCTGCAAAGCAAAAGACCCAAAAAATGCAAGAAAAATCCCTGAAAAGACTCAGTGTCTGCTTTTCCACGGCACGCCGCTTATCATCCCTTACCCAGTACTTGAGCAAGAGCGTCTCTGAGTTGCTTCGGAAGAAAATACTTCATCCACTAAAGCATTTAATGTCAGGCTGTTTCTCTGCTTAATGATGTTTTAAACCTTAATATTTGTAGAAGCAGATTGTCAAACAGTTTGCATTTATTTTGCAGGAAGGATGTTTTTCCCTTCCTCAGAGTAAGCTCAGGAAATGAGAGAAGCAGGAAGGAAACTAGCTAAATGCTGATGGAAATATAAAATGAAGATATTTATCTTGCCAGTGTATTGACAAACCATGGGTAATTGGCCTTTTTTTTTAATGTTTTAAACCATTGATTTAAAAATGGACAAAATTAAAGTTAAGTCTCCCTTCCTCGAGCCTGCTGAAGTAGATCTAATTAATCAGCACTTTTGCTTCTGGCAAGCAAACACAGCAACAAAATCAGAAGTTACAAATTACAGTAAACTTTGCGGCGCAATAATATTTGTGTTTGGAGCTTAACCTGTTTCCTCTGGTGTGGTACCTAACATCTGGCACACGGGAGGTCCCTGGTCGCCCCAAAAACTAGGAAAAGAGAACAGCAGTTTCCCAGCCATACCGTAGCACGTGGGTCCTCGTTTGCTGCCTCTGCCCTCTGAGCCACCCTTCTGCTCTCCCAGCCCCGTGCTGACTGCTTGGTAGGCTGTTCCCAGAGCGTAAAACAAAACATCTGGTTGTTAACAACACGAAGCCGTGACAACAGCTGGACTCTGCCAGGATGTGCTGGACCTCTGGCCAGAAATCGTTTCCCAGCTGCAGGAAATACCGGTGATGGGGGATCTGCGGTACCAGCTCGGCACCGGCTGGGAGCTGCCTGGTGTGCGCCCGTCCTCTCGCCCGCTCGTGCTTCCAGCCTGGACCGTGCTCTGCCCCGTCGCTGTCGCAGCCAGCGTTGGCTTTGCAAGCACGAATTGATGCTCCGCTTCTCGCTCAAGCCACACAAATATTTGTCAGTCTGGCTGAACCGTCCTAGGCTGAGGCAGAGACTGCAAACTCCTGGCTTGTATTACGAGCCAGTTAGCCCAAGCGTGCCGAGAAGGGCACTACGGAGCATCAGTGGCACAGCTGCCACGGGGCTGTTGCAATGGGGCTTTCACCTATGGGTGAGCAGCTCAAAGCTGGACTTTATCATCCCAGGTGAAGCATCAAACTTGAGGAGTTACCAACAGCCCTGCTGAAGGCTTTGCTATTTTAGCAGAGGCTGGGGAAGCTGGAAGTGGTCGGGTGGTTGCCGCTTGTCCCTCACCTATTCCTGCATCCCCGTAGGCAGATGCAGCTCTGGCCCCATGGGGATGATGGTGCAAGAGGGCTCGGGGAGCAGCTCCGCAGGGTGCTGCCTTCGGGAGCCACGGCAAGGCAAGCCAGACCCCTGCTCCCCGGGCAGTCCAGGCTGCCTTGCTGGGCCAGTATGGCTCGTGGTGGGGCTGCCACATGGACTGGACCATTGACATGATCCAAGTTAAAAATAAACCTCCAGCACAAAATGAAGCAAAACCCATGATAGTTGTTTTTAACCTGGATCTTTTTGCTGATGTACTTTGCAGGTCAGCGCCGCAAATAGTTGTACTGGAATATGAAGGAGGAGCTCAAATGCAACATGGTTATGGGAATAAGCGGCTGAGGACGGAGCGGATGTGACAGAAACTCCACCACCAAAGCCAGGGTCTCATGATACCACGTTTTCACATTACTGGAGCTTAAGATGCTCCTCATTTCTGGCAGCAGAATTCTGGTCTCTTTCACTATGAACTCCTTAACATTTGCTCTCTTAAAAAAAAACAAAACAACAGGAAAAAAACCCAAACAATCAAACAAGAAGTCCTTAAAAAGGCTACTTTTTGACAGTTTTGTATGCAGCCACATACTCCCCTCCGCAGGCAAACCTGGGCTGATTTGTCATCTCGGTGGCTCGGGAGGCTGTCCCCGCTCAGCACCACTCCAGCCATCCCCTGCCACTTCCCAGGGGATGCTCTGACATGCCCCATGAGGGGCTTATGGATGTGGGCAAGGGACAACCAGAGAGACCTGGCGGTGCCACCACCACCTCAAACGCTATGCCGGAGGTCCTCTGGTGGTGTGAACAACCCCCGCAACAAGAGGAAATCCTCCACCCTCCCCCCCAAGCTCTTTTCTTCTATGTTGGTTGTTTAGCTATATTAAAGACTCCTAATTACAAGTTTCAAGTCAGAGATCTCATTAATCACCAACCTGAGAACTTTACAGTGATGAGCTGCCAAAGGCATGAGCAAAGCACCCTAATTACGAGGTTTAGATGCTGCTCTTCAAAACTTGATTAGCTACAGATACACAGGTGATAATTCTTACTGTCGTCTTTATAGCACATCCTCACCATTATCCACTCTAGTCTGATTTAGGTTCTTATGAGAATAATATTATGCTAATTAAGTAATCCTGCACAAAGAATACTTCATGATGGAGATGATTAAGTCGGTTTAGATGGTGACTAATACCACAAACTGTACTATCATAGAATCATAGAATCATTTAAGTTGGCAAAGACCTTAAGATCATCAAGTCCAACTATTAACCCAACACTGCCATCCCATCACTAAATCTGTCCTTAAGTACCTCATCTGGCCGTCTTTTAAATACCTCCAGGGATGGGTACCCAACCACTTCCCTGGGCAGCCCGTTCCAATGCTTGACAACCCTTTCAGTGAAAAAATCTTTCCTAATTTCCAACCTAAACCTGCCCTGGCACAACTTGAGGCCATTTCCTCTCATCCTATCACCTGTTACCTGGGAGAAGAGACCGACCCCCACCTTGCTACCACCTCCCTTCATGTACTTGTAGAGAGCAATAAGGTCTCCCCTCAGCCTCCTTTTCTCCAGGCTAAACAACCCCAGTTATAGAACCATAGAATGGTTTAGGTTGGAGAAGACCTTTAAGATCTTCAAGTCCAACCATCCACCCATCAGTGTCAGAGAAACTGGCAAGGGACCTCCACAAAAAGAAGGGCTTCCTTGCTGCCACCGTACATCCTGTGAGCAGAAATGATAAAAAGGAATGAAAAATAAGCAGAGCATTAACAAGCTTAATTTAAAAAAAAATAAAAAACTTGCAAGAAAATGTAGGTAAACAATAGAATCTGTTCTCTGAAGGGCTGAAATTACCCCTAGGAGTGAGCCCATTTCAAGCATGTTACTAACAGCAGGATTTGCCCCTTCCAAAAGCCAGTAACAGTTCTCACATACTCAACGGGCAGGTGGTTACGTTGCCCTCCTCCACCATAGCCCCCGGATCTGAATGCTCAGTGCATCTTTGGATGTATGCATTCCATAACACTTGAAATAAAAAACAGCCTTACAGGAGGCTCTGCTCTCTCCAGCAGCCACGTCACAGCAGCGTTACAGCAGGGGATGGTTGTGTTTCCATCTTTGCACTCCCCTTTGGTTTTGGGGACATGCTCAGGCAAGCCCAAAGCTCCAGCTGCTTCCCCAGCCAGCGCCTGGGACCTACGTGCCGTCTTTGAAAGCGTTTCTGTCCACCCCTTGCGCAAGCCCTGAAGCATGCACGTACTTTCACTGTTGCCCAATGATGTTTTGTTCTCAGTTATTTCTTGCAACCCACACTTAGAACCAAACCGTGCTGGACTAACCCATTCGGAGCATCCATTCACCGCAGCGTGAGCATTTCGGTCCTTCTTCCTTCAGGGGGGAAAAAAGCACTTGCAACAGTGATGAAGCCAATTTAACAAACAATCTCACTGAAAACGTGAGGACTGCCAGCAATACCTTAGTTATTCACAGAGGTTAAAATTTTATTTTGATATAAAAATTAAATAGCAAAGTTTTTGGTTTTTTTTACAGTGATAAATTAGAAATTTACAGTACATACATCAAAGTAGATATATTTTTCTGTACACCCCAAAATAATTAGTGTCTATTTCCTTAAAAAAATCAGAAAAAGGAGCTAACTTGACTGTTTAATGTAAGAGCTAAGCTTGTACCTCTCCAGCAGATGTTTCCAAAACCTGCAGTGAGAAGAGGACGCACCGGGGCGGGGAGAAGGGAGCAGGGACTGCACAAGGAGGGGAACTGCTGCAAAGTTTCTAGCTGTACAACCACAGCAACTGCACTTCCGAGACAGGATTAGTCACACATTTTTTGGCTTGAAATTCGTAACAGCATTAAAACAGAGCACATCGGAGTTGCGGATATCTACTCTTCACAACGGCCAGGTTTTAGGCTATCTGCTGTGACTTCCCACTCATACAGCCCCGAAGCAGAGCAAGGTAAATGCATGCAGATCAATACATTTATGGAATGGTTTCATCGCTGTAACAGCTAATTTTGCTTTGTGTTAGTGCAATGTTTCCCTGAATGCTCAGGGAAGATGTTCCTTCAGGAACAGCAGCTGGTGTCTCTCCGCAGCCCACCTCCTCCCCATAGTATTTGCGTCCCTCACACTCTTTAATGGAACATCCCCCCGGGTCCTTTGTAGGGGTACGCAGTGCTATCCTCATCCGACTCACTTCCAACGTCCCAAATCACCTCTGTCTGTCACAGTCCACGGGGTCACAGGCAGCGATGCAAGGATCTGGTAACAAGGGACTACTTAACATTCACTTCTGTGTACATAACATGGTTAAAAATGCCATTTATTGAATCAGCCAGGTCAAACACGGGGTGTATTGGCCAGGAGAGCATCCAAACCATTTCAGAATGAAGGACACTTGAGTGAATGTGACACCTTGGCACAGCCCAATACTAGGTTAAAAGACAAGGCTCCTACTGCGTCCTCACCCCTTGAAAGTCAACATACAGCTGCTGACTTTACACCCCTCGCTGCGCCAGGAGACAGATCGCACGACGGAGAAACTTGGCCATCTGAAGATTTCCTACTTGCAGAACTCCTCGTCCACAGAGGAATAACCAGATCCAAACACAACACTAATAGCAAGAGACTTTATGGAGAGGATGAAAAGGCTTGGCTGGTATGCGGCGTTGGCCAAGACAATGCTTGTGCATCTTGAGGAGAATGTATCAAGTTGTCACTTGTTCTGCTGGAGAGGGAGCCCAACCACAAAGACTGCAATTAGGGTTTGTTTGGGGTTGTTTTTTTTTTTTTTTTTAAAAAAAAAAAAAAAATGTGCTCTAGCACATGTTTCAACATTGACATTGAAACAATACACGCTTCTGGGACAGATTAGTGCTCACGGCCAGAGCTGGAATGAATGGCGATGTGGTTTGGGAAGCACATGGGGCACCTGTATGAAGAGGGAGGACTGGGATAAAGCAGTGCCTGTTCTCAGCTTCCCTCGATGGTCCTCCGAGTCGGGGCGCTGGGGGGATGCTCCGCAGCTGACCAGGTTCCACACAAACAAATGGAGCAAAAATTTAGGGCACACAGATAAAACTGAAGGTCCTTCAAAAGGATAAGAGTATCAGAACAGTGTTCTCTTCAGTACTTCTGGGCTATTTCTATTTGCATCACCTTTCTTATTAGCCAAACAAGCCCCCGACACAAGGTTTGAGCTACCACGAGCACAAGCTGATGCCTCCTCGAATAAAAGGCCAAGAAAACTCAGCAGTTGCTATGAAACATTATTCACCAAGAAGTTGGATCTCTCCTCTTGGGATCCCTTTACAAAACCTGGAAATGTCTTTCGCTGTTCCTGAGGACCGAATGCCTGCTCACATTCTGCATGAAAATACAGGTTTTAAAAAAAAAATCTCCATAGCTGTCAGTGAGTGATTGGAGCATCATCGTGAGGCAGTCAGCTGTACTGCGATGTCATGGGCTGAGAATGTTCTTTTAATTGTAACTGACACACATAATTATACAACTGATCTGTGTGAACACGAGGTTGCCAAGGAACTTAACATTTTGCTTCTCCCCAGACTGGCGTCTGCAGAGATACCATCGCGCTGAACGAAATACATTAAGACTTAATTGCTTCATGCAATGAGTCTCCAGAGACAGCTAGATAAGTTTACTTGGAAAAAACTGGCATTGTTTGAAGAGACCCTCAACTCATTTTTCTCTTTCCTGGTGGAAGGAACCCTATAATGTAAGACTTTATTTAAAGCTATTAAATGCAGCAGAAGTAGTCTGCTGGAAATAGCAGGAGCACCTGAAGGGACAGGAATGGAGGCAGGCGGATAACGATAATCGATGCAGAAGACCATACACAGCTTCCCCGCTCCCACCGAGTCCTCTACCGCTGACAATGGCCTTGAGTAAAGCTTTGATGCAATTACAAATATTGATTGAACAACGGAAGAATTCGGTGGGAAAGGGCCTAGGGAGGTCCAAATTCCTGCTCAAGGCAGAGTCAACTCTTGATGCAGACCAGGTTACAGACAGGAAGTAAGTCCAAATTATTATCAGACCATCAGATGACTTAAAGAATCATCCTCACTAATGCCTCACTAAATCATAATCATCACGGGTAACTCTCAAACCTGCGAAGTCCACTCAGTATTTGCTGGAGGACCTGAGCCTTGGCTGACTTGTGTAGCATGTGGAAGCAACAGAATTCCCCAGGGCGTAGAGACAGAACCCTCGGCAGGCGCTTCCTTCATGATGCTGAACTCAAAAAGACGACATCTAACTGAGGTCTTCTGATGACCAGACCCTAAACCAGCCCAGAATTTGGCCCCAGACCGCCTTCCCTCCATCAGCTTTATGACGATGAAAAGAAAACAACATCCCACAGCTGTGGGCTAAGTCCCTCAGCTTCTAAAGACTTCAGTATATTGCATCCTGCTTTAAAAATAAAAAAGGCAGATAACATGTTTGGATATTTCACAGCTTTTAAAGCCTCCCTGGGCTTTCCTATCTTAGACAGCATGGTTTATGGCTATTGTATCTGCAACATGATCTTTTTTGCTCTTTATTCTTTAAGGCTTTTTTTTTTTTTTCCATCCCCCAGAGACAGGTTGTGTAACCATCTCCCTACTCTACTCCCAACATTTCCACGGCACTGCTTACACACTGTCAGTCCTTCACAGAAGAGCAGTCAGACCATCAGGCTGTCGTCCTTTTCTCATACCACGGTCTCGTTCCCTTTCCCAGGTTTCACCCAACCATCTGCTCTCTTCTCCCGTTTCACTTTCCCTGAGTTCACCAGTCTGTTGGAACACTTCTGCCATGTGTGCAGAGTTTTGGCTGACCAGATCCACATACCTGATGTAATACCCACCAGGAGGGACATGAAGATTTTGAGCATCTCCACTGCCATATTGGAATCGTCTGCCGAGTAGCGGAAAATGGCCCAGTTGGAGATTTCATAGAAATAACAGGCGATGACACACGTTGCTGGGACGGTGTACAGCACCGAAAAGACACCAATTTTGACCATCAGCCTTTCCAGTTTGTCAGTTTTAGTTCCATCTTTCTGGAGATTAGACCTGATTTTAAATAAGGCCACGAGTCCTGCTGCAATGAATAAAGTCCCAATGACCAGGTAGGTAAAAAGCGGAGCGACGACAAAGCCCGTCAGCGCGTCTAGGTTCTGGTTCCCCACGTAGCACAGACCGGTGAGCTCGTCTGCGTCTACTAGTCTCATAATCAAAATGACGATGGTCTTCACGGCGGGGATAGCCCAGGCTGCAATATGGAAGTAAGAGCTGTGCATTTCTATAGCTTCATGGCCCCACTTGAGTCCTGCAGCCAGAAACCACGTCAGTGTCAGGATAACCCACCAGATGGAGCTAGCCATCCCGAAAAAATACATCAGCAAGAAAATTATAGCACATCCTGTGTTCTTAAGACCTTCTTGGATAAGAACAGGTTCTGCTGCCTCTTCAAAATCACAGGATATCCTTTCCCGGCCCACAGTTAGCCTCACAATATAAGCAATGCTATAAATATTGTAGCACATGCTTAAAAATATGATTGGGCGCTCCGGGTAGGAAAATCTGGATGAATCAATCAGGAAGGTCAGGACTGTGAAGGCAGTTGAGATGAAGCAGAGACTGGCCCACACGGCCATCCAGATATCTGTGAATTCCTTAGCTGACCGGCTGTAGAGACCCGCGTCGTAGCCGCACTTCAGGACACAGTTCAGGCTCCTCTTCACCCAGATGTACTGCTCCGAGTTAGATCCCATGCTGTGGCACTCTTCTCCCGGCTGCAGGGAGGTCTTGCTATGAAGGGGAACCTCTTCATCTCCTGGGCCCTCCATGCACATGTGGTTGTGATCATTCTGGGGTGGGAATTTGCTGCAGTTTAGGCTGTCCGGCCAGGCAAATCCAAATTCTTTTAACACGGGTTCGCATCTTCTCTTGACAGAGAGGCACATGCCACCGCAGGGACCTATGGGGATGTTAATCTTCTCCGTGCACATCGGGACATAGACCGAACAAAGGAAGAACTGGAAGAAACAGAAAATCACAAGTGCATTAGGGGAGGATTAAACAGGTCAGAATATAACAAGTTTTTGTTGGGGTTTTTTCGGTTTGTTTTTTTTTTTTTTTTTTGCTTTTTAGCCATAATATTTGGTCCTTTGCCTTAAAAAGCAGGAAGCAGCATAAAACAAATAAACCAAGAACAATAAAAACAAAGCAGGAGAAAAAAAAACAAAACACAACTCTCAAAATGTTGTCTTCTTTCAGTTCAAATGTGGTCCGAAGCCCAAGCCCGAACATTTTACTCCCTAGATTAGCTCCATGTAAATTTAGCCCATCAGTTTCAATAAAGCAAGTGGGATTTAGCCAGATCTAAACCTCAAGGGTGCAATTTAGGAAAGCAAAAAAACAAATTGAAGCGGTTTAAACAAATACATATATTTGTTCTAGGCACCGCCTGGATATTGCAGCTAACAAACAAACAGAAGAAAAGGCATTTATTGAACCGCTTCGGTTCACGATCCTCCTAGAAGAATGTCTTTTTCTTTTACCGTAAGGTCACGTACATATTCACAGCGGTAATAAAATACTGCCGCTTCGGAATAATCGCAATTCCGCGACGCGGCGATGTAAGAGGGATCGCGTGCTAATTCGGGAGCTCTGCCCCGAGAAACAAGCTGGGTTTTGTTTGATGAAATCCATGCCCGTGGGGAGGACGAGGATCTTGCCATTCGCCTGGGAAAGCAACTCCGGTCACCCTCCCGGAGGAGGTCCCGGCCGGCTCCCGGGTGCCGGCCCCGCTGCCCTCTCCTTTGGGAGGCTCTCAGCACCTCGGCTACCACCGAAACGGAGGGGAAGGAGCGCGCAAAGCCCCGGGAGCCCCCGCGCTCCCCGGCGGGCGGGCAGGACCGCGCCGCCCCGCTCCCCGCCGCCGGGGCCG
>JADKXX010001960.1:0-23201 GCA_017310255.1 Butorides virescens | reverse complement strand
GGGATTTAAAAGCCAGGCAGACGAGGTGCTTAGGGACATGGTTTAGTGGTGGGATGGCAGGGTTAGGCTAACGGTTGGACTTGATGATCTTAAAAGTCTTTTCCAACCTAAACAATTCTATGATTCCTTGCTGGTGTCCCCCTACCTGCACCCCCCATCCTCATCCCTCAGAAACCGCCCAGGGACCCCTGCCCGTGCCCCTCTCACCTCACAGCAGGTTCCTCTTTCCATCCCTCCTGCACCCCTGGCAGACATCCCCACATCCCCATGTCCCCACCATGCCTGCCCAGCCTGGGTACTGTTCCCCGGGGCTCCCTGTGGCACCCAAGTCCAGCTCCCAAGGGACAGGGTGGGCTGAAGGGCCAGCACATGTGTGGAGGCTCATGCTCATTGCACCCTGGTCCTTCCCTCACTTCTGGCCTGTCTTTTGACAGCTCAGGGCACTCAGCTGCTTCACGGCTGGGTTAAAAATACCCGGGGTGGCTTCCTGAGCTGCCACGTTTTCTTCCTAATGAGTTACATTGCACCGCTGGCCACCGGGTTACATCTGGCTTTTAGTGTTGTTTGTTTTTATATTGGGGCCAAGAAACCTGGAGGGCACTGCTAGGTACCTTCTGGCATTTGTATAAATCTCTGTAAAATAAATAAGTGCGGATGAAGCATTTGAGAATTTGGGGGGGAAAGGGCTGGATGATTAAGCCGACCTTTAACGTGTCAGCGGGAAGGAAGGATTGAGAGCAGACAAATGAGGCTCACGCTTAAATTCTCTCTGTATTATTCACACCTGTAATAAAATCTGGTTGAGCTGGTTGTGCCTTTAGCAAAAATATGTCATCTATTAACAAATTCTTTGTAAAGCACTTTGAAAATGTTTGTAAAGCCCCGGTGAAGCGACCTCTTACTGTGCGGGTATGGTGTGTGGCGTGTGTGAGGGCTCCTGAGCGCGCCCGTCGGGAGCAGCTGTGCCTCCGTACGCACCTCAGGGCCTTCACTTCTCCCCGGCATCTCCCAGCTGCATTTCTGGATTAAGACTAAGACTAACAGACTAAGGCAGCGCTTAACAATAGCTCCTTTCCGGGCGTGAGATTGTAAATCACAGCAAAACCCACACTATGAAGAGCCCTGTGCTCAGTCACGTCCGGATTCCCCTCTGCAGCTCCATCGCCATTGGATTTTTTTCACCCCTGAGATGTGGGAAATGTTGTGTGCGAGCTGTACCGTGATGTCACAGGGACTGACGGGCTTTAAGTGTGCTTTCCTCTAGCAAGATGGATAGCGTTTTAATTGAGGTTTCATGAGCATAGATATTTACATAGCTCTCATCACCATTACTACTTTACAGCTAGCTCCAATAAACACTGCCTAGAACCTTACAAAATCCTTGCGAGGCAGACAAGTAATATTATCTTAACTTTTTAAACACAGAGGCAGACACTGCTACAGTCCCAAGGTCAGGCAAGGAGTCTATGACGGAGTCAGCAACTCAGCCGTATCTTGCAAGGCCCGTATTTACCCCCAAGCGTTGCCCTCCGTAACCAGCAGTGCCCAGCTGCTAATCTGGGCGGGTGATAAGGCTGTGAACGCAGGCAGGGTGCTGCACGGGCCCGCCGAGCTGTTCCCAGCCCCACCGAGTTTACCACCTACATCAGCCAAGCGTGGGGAATGGGTGATGGGCTCTCTCCATGCAGTCAAACACTCAAAAGCAAGAGGCACAGAAGTTTTGGGGGTTTTTTTTGGTCTAAATTATGTAGGAAAGAAGACCTGAGGGAGGATCATGGTGACCTTAAAAACTATGCATCTTTGTCTTAGTACATAAAAACCATTTTCGTTTGCCATCTCCCACTGCTGTTAGGCACCGAAGCAGAGTTTGCTGCTACCACAGCAGGACCTTTGCCTGATTGCCATGAAAAAAATAAAATCACCTACTGCATATTCAGCAGTTACGCAGCAAACCCTTCTGCCCGTGGATCTGGTCCTTGGACCCAGTAAAGGGGCAGGGGGATATTTTAAAGCTACAGCGGACACAAGTATCTTTTTAGAAGAACTCTTCCCCCCCAAAAAAACCCTACCGCTATTGCCTTTTCCTTGAGAACACAAAATAAAGATCAGAAAGTGCTACACTGTTGTGTTTTCTTTGGAAAGCCTTTTAGATACCAGGAATTAGTTTTCAAAACAAGAGTGCTGGGAGAGGTGGTGGCAAATCATATGAGAGGTCGGAGTTGGAAAAAATGGTGATTGCCCTGCTTTGAACCTTATGCATATATTAACAGTGATTAAATGCCACCATGATAAACATGTACATAATAGTTTCTTTAAACAGATCAAAGTAAAAAACTTCTGGGATAGAGGGTTTATAGATCCTTAGATGCTGAGCAGTGTGAGACAGTGGCCTGAATCCGGCACAGCGCAAGCCATATTCCTTCCTCAATTATTGCCTGACTTAGGGCTTTTTTTTTTTTTTTTATAAATCTGATTATGATTTTGAGGTTGCCTTCGTTAAAGGATCAGCAGCCACCCTGCTAATTATTATTTATTGTGGCTGCTAATAATTATATTTGGTATCCAGACTGAGTTATCTTCAGCTGCCAGCCACTGACTTTTGTTCTGTCTTTACCGGCCAAGTTGCGAAGTCATTACCAAGATTATCCCTGTAGGTAATGCCAGGCTGTGATTAAGTCACCCTTTGACCTTTCAGTAGTAAGAAAAATAGATTGAACTTCCTGAGTTTCTTACTGTAAGGCGTCTTTTCCAATTCTTTAACCAGTCTTTTGATTTTAAAGGAGCAAGATTTGACCCTGCTATTCAAAAAGCACTTTCAACCCAAACCATCCTTTACAGTCTTAATGGATATGTCTCAATTAGTAGCCTAAGCGCCCTTGATCCCTTCAGAGTCACCTAGGATAGGCAGACACTTGCAGAAGGCAACTCACAAAATAGGAATTACCTGAACATGCAATCCTGCTTATAATTTATTATTATCTTGTTATTACTATTTCCCCCTTAAGTTTGTATGTACACTTTTGCATATTTGTTAATGTTGTGAATATATTTTTACATTACAAAAATAATGCTTACCAGCATCTCTCAGAGTCTTCCATCCTCTCACAGGGAATCTGAGAAGGTTCATAACTCTGAACGTTTCCAATGCATCAACATTTGCCTGAACTCTAGTATTGGAACATGGCTCGGCTTTCCTGTAGGAATGAGACTGATGTCAAATGTGCCTGTAAAACCACTTCTTCATTCCTACACAAGATCACCCTGCTTAGACCTCAAAGGACAGGATCTACCCCATGGCATCACACTGAGAGCCAGGACTGATCCTTGGGGGCAGACCTGAGAAACCTTGAGCACCCTGTTGATTTTTTTTTTTAAAGTGGATGTCACATTAGGATGTGATTATTTTGACCAAATGTAGGTGCCAACTTTTGGTCAGATTAATTTCATTCCCTCTCAGTTAACTGTAGAGAGAACCTTGGATGAGTATCCCAGGGCTGAAAACTCACCAAGAGGTGTCCAACACTGGACGAGAGCAGTCCCTGCCTTCCTACTCCTCTCCTGGGACTTGGGGGCAGAGGAGACTGATATTGCCATTCTAGGGAGCTCTTTTACAGTTTTTGGATAAAAGTTATCTAAACACACAGGGTTTTTAAAATGTGTAACTTCTAGAGCTGCTTTGGGACATTGAAATTGTAAGAATGTATTAATTACTGTTAGTTATCTCTATCATGCAGCTCATCTCATATATATTTTCCAATATACAACAAAAATACCTGTTGGACACTTCTGTCCCCTGCTTTGTTTACTGACAATTCCACAACTTCCTTCGAGAAGGCGGAGCTACTGAATGCTTTCTTTGCTTCAGTCTTCACTGTCGAGGCTGGCCCTCAGGCTCCCCAGTTCTGGCAGGTAAGCGAGCAAGCTTGGAGAAAGGACGACCTTCCCTGGGTCAAGGTGGATCAGGTTAGGGATCTTTTAAGGAAGCTGGACACCCACAAGTCCATGGGCCCCAATGGAATGCACCCGCGAGTGCTGAAGGAACTGGCAGACGAGATTGCTGAGCCACTCTCCATCATCTATGAAAGGTCGTGGAGAACAGGAGAGGTGCCTGGTGACTGGAAGATAGCCAATGTCACTCCAGGCTTCAAAAAGGGCAAGAAGGAGGACCCAGGGAACTACAGGCCGGTTAGTCTCACCTCTGTCCCCGGAAAGGTGATGGAACAACTCATTCTGAGTGTCCTCTCCAAGCAAGTGGATGAAAAAAAGATCATCAGGAGTACCCAGCACGGATTCACCAAGGGGAAATCATGCCTGGCCAAGCAGATAGCCTTCTATGATGGCATGACCAGCTGGGTAGATGAGGGGAGAGCAGTGGATGTTGTCTACC
Organism: Butorides virescens; assembly: GCA_017310255.1. NCBI lineage: Eukaryota > Metazoa > Chordata > Aves > Pelecaniformes > Ardeidae > Butorides > Butorides virescens. Next base: position 18,814 of record JADKXX010001960.1, on the reverse strand, counting down.
TTGACTTCAGCAAGGCTTTTGACACTGTTTCCCATAACATCCTCATAGGGAAGCTCAAGAAATATGGGTTGGATGAGTGGACAGTGAGGTGGATTGGGAACTGGTTGAATGTCAGGGCTCAGAGGGTTCTGATCGGCGGGGCAGAGTCCAGCTGGAGGCCGGTAGCTAGTGGGGTTCCCCAGGGCTCGGTACTCGGCCCTGTCTTGTTCAACTTGTTCCTCAATGACCTGGACGAGGGGACAGAGTGCACCATCAGCAAGTTTGCTGATGACACAAAACTGGGAGGAGTGGCTGATACGCCAGAAGGCTGCGCTGCCATTCAGCAGAACCTGGAAAGGCTGGAGAGTTGAGCGGAGAGGAACCTGATGAAGTTCAACAAGGGCAAGTGCCGAGTGCTGCACCTGGGGAGGTCGAACCCCATGCACCAGTACAGGCTGGGGGCTGACCTGCTGGAAAGCAGCTCTGCCGAGAGGGACCTGGGAGTCCTGGTGGACGACAAGCTGACCACGAGCCAGCAGGGTGCCCTTGTTGCCAAGAAGGCCAATGGCATCCTGGGGTGTATTAAGAGGAGTGTGGCCAGCAGGTCGAGGGAGGTTCTCCTCCCCCTCTACTCTGCCCTGGTGAGACCCCACCTGGAGTCTTGTGTCCAGTTCTGGGCTCCCTGGTTCAAGAAAGATGAGGAACTCCTAGAAAGAGTCCAGAGGAGAGCAACAAGGATGATAAAGGGACAGGAGCATCTCCCCTACGAGGAAAGGCTGAGAGAGTTGGGCTTGTTCAGCCTGAAGAAGAGAAGACTGTGAGAGGGGACCTCATCAACACATACAAATATCTTAAGGGCGGAAGTCACAAGGACGGAAGCAGTCTGTTTACAGTGGTGTCCAGCGACAGGACTAGGGGCAATGGGTGCAAACTGAAACATAAGAGGTTTCAGCTGAATATGAGGAAGAACTTCTTTACTCTAAGGGTGACAGAGCACTGGAACAGGCTGCCCAGGGGGGTTGTGGAGTCTCCTTCTCTGGAGATATTCAAAGCCCGCCTGGACAAAGTCCTGTCTAGCATGCTCTAGGAGAGCCTGCTTTAGCAGGGGGGTTGGACTAGATGATCTCCCGAGGTCCCTTCCAACCCTTGCCATTCTGTGATTCTGTGAGTAATGTACCAGTACTATTAGTGACTTTGTCTGAGTTTACATAAACCACTTTTGTCTTTGACCGTCTTTCCTTTAATTTTTTGGTTTTGCGCATTTTATCACATTCTTGTAACTCTTTTTGGATTTATATTCATTCAAATGCATGTTTCCTTTCTACTGTTTGACGTTTATGCTTTTCTTAAACTTTAGGAACTTCATAATTTTTAAAATTTTATTAAAGATTTTTTCTTTAATTTTTCAGTCTATAAAGTTAGCTGAATTTTTTAATCAAGACAGATCACTCTCTTTATTCAGTGATGGCTTTTCAGGCATCTAGTAACATATTTACAGTTGATTCCCCATTACTCTTCACATGTTTAATATGAATTCTCTCCCCTACTTACTCCTGTACTTCGTGAGGCTGTCCCTTTTAAAGCAGGAAATATGTCTGTTCCCCAATTTGCATTTATTCTGCTGCATTTATCCATTATAATCAGCATTTCAGTTGCCCAGTAACAGTCAGAAAAGAAATTATTTGTTTTGTCACAACACTTCAAGTGGGCATGGCTCTACTCGACCTCAGGAAAAAACTCAGTGCAGTGAGCTGCATATGTGTTCATGTGTATGTATATACGTAGGCAAATACACACACACATATAGCTGGGGGTTTTAATATAGAAAATATTGATATATATTACCAGTGCACAAGGTAGTGCAGCGAGTGGCGCCTGATTCAGCGATGTCCCGTCAATCAACGTTGATCTCAGCAGGGCAGAACGTCTTCCAGACGGTGAAATACAGCGTACAGCGTGTGCAAATTCACCTGCCACGCTGCATTGCGTCCGGCAGGGTGGGATTTGGTTCCTGATGCTCTCAGGATCCCGTATTTAGGTTTCTACCTAAACCCTTTTGCTCTGCAAAGGGAGTCCCAGACGACACCAGCAACGCAGGCCAAAGCGCAGGTCCCTGACACGCTGTTAATCTCTGTTTTCATGCAGACGTGACTGCAACTTGAACGTACTTTGGTGCAGCAAGGTGTGACACATAGATTCCATACCTGTAGCCACGTGTGTAATCCCTTGCACGCCAGCATGGGTTAATAGTTGCTCTATGACCCCCAAAAGTCAGTATTTTGGTCTGCACAGAGGCCTCAGAATTTGGTTTTATAGCATTGTGAACAGGAAATTTTGGTGCTTGCTTAATACACATCGTTTTGAGAAATCCTTCACATTTAGAGAGCATCAAAACATTTGACAATGCAAGAGGATTTTTCAGGTTATGTGTGTGGTTAGAGATCCAGACAGCACAGATGTATCACACACAGCGTTCAGCGGGTCATGGACAGCAAAGCTGGCCATAACTTCCATAAGATAAAAGGTTCCCATACAAAGGTCACTTTATCTACGTGTTAGGATTTTTTTTACACAGCTATTTCTCTTTCTATCCTTAAGAATAACTTTAATTCTTTTTTTTTTTTAACAGCTTTCCCAAAGCCCTTTTCCTCAAATAATTCAGGGACTGATACATCTCCCCAGGCAGATTAGCAGAACAGACAAGGAGCTGCGAGGCAAAGTCACTGGCAGGATCTGGTGCAACAAAAACATTTGCACAACGAATTTTTTTCAGAGTGTAGCTACATTTGTAAAACGTTGTACTAAAATGCAAACCCATCTGAAACAACCTGCCTTCCTTCCCTGCCTGGTTTTACCTAACTTCTCAGGAAAGCTCATCCAGCATGCCCAATTTCAAGAAAATCTGTTCCTTTTGGGAAATGAGCAGATTGTGGTTTGAAAATCAGACCCACACTGGAGGCAAAGTTCAGCCTGAATTTTGGAGTCAGTGCTCCTGCCTCCCAAAACGACTTTCGGTTTGAATTGCTACTCATCATTGCTTCTATAATGCTCAGAATTTGCATTTTGGCTTGAAATTTCCCACACTTGACCTTAGTCCAAGGTTTGTTTTTTTTTTTCTGGAAAATGATGAAGAGCTTTCTTCTCAGAAAATTGTTCAGAGGCCTCTTTTTTTTTATGCTCAGATAACTCCAAAACAGCTTGGTTTTAGAACTTTGGCATGTGCAGAGTGCAATCCTGAAGGAGGAATGCACTTTTTGTCTCCTTTGAAGAAATTTCGTTTTGCAATAGCAAATTAGCCTGAAAATTTTGGAAGTAATAGACCGATCGTTCAGAAGGCGTGAATTAACCGTGGTAGAAAATGACAGGCTGAGAGGTCCCGAGTCTTGCTTTATAAATACGGCTTCGTTTCCTTTCTGCAGAGTCATCTTTCCCACTAATTCTTTCTGCGTCCTGTTTTGCTTTAACTCCATGGCAGCATCGGAGGTTATTTCCCATATAGTTGCTCTCCATAAGCAGGGTTGTACTTGGCTCCCAGTGGCATTTTGCACGTTCTGTAAAGCCAGCGTCACCGGACATGATTTCAGAAGGGCTCTTTCTGCCTCGCATGGTATGCTGGGTTAAATAACTGCTCTTCCTTCATCCTGATCGCACCCAGCCCTGGGCCTTGCACCCAGCTGTCACCCACATCACACAAATCTGCTCGGGGACATAGGGGACAGATTTTTTTTTTTTAAAGCATCCTAAAGTGCTTTCTCCTCAAATGTATTACCCAAGAAGTAAATGCTAAGCTTTTAAACGTTTAAATTAATTAATTTATTACCCAAGAAGTAAATACCAAGCTTTTAAACATAGAAAATAATTAATTAAATAAATTAAAATGATTACATTTTTTTAACTTTGGATATTAAATTAGGCTGAGATATAAATCCCTTAAAATAGGAGCTGTGAAGGTGGATTTGCCGAGACGCTCCGGCCCGTTGGCGCTGCTGCAGGGATACCGCGACGAGCTGGTTTCATCCATCAGTTAGTGCAGGCTTAAGGTTGTTCTGTGTCACGGGATCAGCACAGAGCTCTCAAGCGTGCTGATGAATCTGGCCGCAAATCTTAAGATGTACTATTTTTCCCCATTAAAAAGCCCATGTGAGCTGATATGCTGTGTTTAATTGCGTAACAGCAAGTATTGACGTGCAGGGCACGGCTGGAAAAAAAAAAAAACAACACCCTTCTTTGTACTGCGTTAGGCAGGCGGTGGGGTCATTCTCCTGGGAAGAAAGTTTGACATCTGCCGGGAGGTGAAGTTTGCTGTGTTCACACCACTTTTGTAGCGTCTGCGAATACACGAAGAGGGGCTGGATACAACAGTGAAACCCGTCCCCTTGCTGGTAGGGACTCTTGGCATGACTCTCCCGAGGAGCTGCTTCAACGCGCCAGTAAAGTGGCTTTAGGTTATTCCCACAGGTGCCTTCAGGTCCTTACAAAATAGCAGAGAAGTTTAAATAAGCAGCAGGACTTGTCTCTTCCAGTCCTAGCGGGGTTGCCCAGTTCACAGCGGCACTACTCTTGACTTTGTGGGCCATTTAAGATATAGACACGAAGAGCTAATTATTTCCAAATTCCAGTCTCCTCTGCAATTCTTCTGATTTTTTTTTTTATTTGTTAATGGTTGTTCTCTCTTTAAATGATCACCATATGCACTCAGTTTGGGGGCTGGTATAATTATTTCATTTGAGGAGATGAGGTTTTGCTAATATATTTATACATACAACATGGATGTAATTGCAGAAGATACCTGCTTTATTCTACTCCCTCTTTCAGTATAGCTTATCCCGCTGGCTCACACAGACAGAGCTGCTCTTTCATAAACCATTTGTATATGACATTCATAGTTTTCCTTTTTCTTTACCTATTCCTATACAGTTAAAGCAGTGCTGCTTTCATATGAAGACAAACACATACACTTCATTCCAGACAGTGAGAAGGACTGGTTTGGCAAGTCTTCAGCAAACAGGTTTCTTAATTTCTACCCAAGTTGGCAAATTAATCATATGGATTACTGTTACACAGACTAAAGGCCTTTCAAAATTAATCTGAGCATAAATAAAGCCATTCACTCTTGTCCAGAAGGCTTTGCCGCCGTTTTACATTTACCTCATGTTCCTTGCACACGTCCGGGTGATTACATGGAGTGCAGCCCACCTTATCCTATGTGCCTATACGCTCTTCCCCTGGCTCCCTGGCAGGGTAGGTCCAGGACCTAATTGTCAGAAAACTAACAGAATAAAATAAACAGTCCTGCGATGACGAGGAGGGGTGGTGCGACCACAAAAGAAAACAGATCAGCTTAGATTGGCTTCAACCGTCGAGGAACCACACCCTGATTCTTTTCTCCTGAGCTGATGACGATGGTATTTTAGCACTGTACTGAGGTTTTGTTATCAATGGAACAAATGCAGAATTTTATTTTTATTATTGCTGGATCAAGCATTTGAGTACGTACTGATCTGTCATTCCTGAGCAGTGTAATTTATATTTGGAGGCTGACAATTCATCTAGTTCCCCATAGACATATAGACGAACTTAGAAAATAATGAGAGTTTATGTGAATTTTGTTTTTCTCAGGCATTTTTATTCCTTGGAGAGACTTCCGTGAGGCCAAATTACCATGAAAACTAGATTACTATGATATTTCAGTTCCTCACGGTAAAAGTTCATGCCATTCATTACTGTTGACACTATACACACATCCTTGGGGAACTATGAAAAATATAAAAAGAACACTCCTAAAAATGTGCATAAAAAAACATAAGAAAGCTGCCATTTAACCCAAATATTCCCTGAGCAAAAATAAAGGCAATTATTTCCCAAATATGAAAATTTCAGGCCACAGCTGGGCATAGTGCTGTATTGAGAGGTAAGGTTATTACTCAGTTTATGACATAAAATCACTCCAGATATGGAGGAATCAGCTGGAAAGAAGGCCAGCATATGAACCCCTTTGCTCTGAATGCAAGGTGCAAAGCAGTGCAGAGTCAGGCTCCCAATTTAGACAAGCCACTGTATCTGTATATTTTTGGATATTGTATATGTATATTAACTGCATATTTTGGACTCAATGATCTTAAAGGTCTTTTCCAACCAAATGATTCTATGATCTGCTCCTCCAATGCCACCAGTTCCTCAGGCTAAGACCTAGATTGATACCACTTTATTTTAATCTTGCAGGAAAGGCTCTCAAGGTTGCACTTTGCCACCATGCCAAGACCACTGCAATGGAAGACAACCACTGAGAAGGCCAGTGATGCTCTCTGAGCTGCCCCAAACCTTGCCTCTCCTTCCTAGGCATCTGATGTAGGGGTTGTGAAACCAAGGGTGAGTTTTTTGATAGGTTTTGTCATTGGTAGGTTAGTCTGCCATCGAATCCTGTGTAGTCAAGGCACACAGAGAAGGTACTTGAGAGTCCAGTTCAGATCTACTGTGGCAGCACTGGAGATGCTCCACTCTGCCTTGACTATCGCAGGAGCTTAGGATGTCTGTCTCATTCCTTAGCTGCTCCAGGTAGTTGGGTGAAGTTAAGAGGATTTAACATAGGCTCAGGTGTAATAAGAGGGGACTAAGGGAGAATTTATTCCCTTGGGCAGCAATGCATAACCGTAAGATAAAAAATTCTTGGTTTCAGTCTGACTAGAGGATAATTTAACACCTTGTTTGTAAGACTCGCACATGCAGTGTAATGCCATGCCAGTCCAGGCTCTGAACTATGAAAGGATGAACTGGGTCCCAAACCCACGATTTCAGTAAGTAAAAAGCCAGCATTTCAAAGAGATCATTTAAGTGGACACATGGGAAAAGAGAAGTTTCAAAACTCCTTCTAGAAAGTGGTACTGGTAAGAGATGGCCCTGGGGCTTATTTTTCTTCAACTAAAAGAGGGATGTGGGATGTTAAATAATGTTTTCTGACAATGAGCTTCTGCAGAGCTGTACTATAAACTTGTGTATCTCTTTTTCTGGATCATCAATAATTATCTCTGTACAGAGGTAAAAACTGTATACTCTTTCAACTTGGGCTATTTAATTTACTTAAAATTTCCTCTGAAAACGTGCTTTTTTGCACTACTTTTACGTAAAATCTTTCTCCCAAAAGAGAGACAGATGCAGTTCAACAGGGATGGGAGTGCCGGGAGCAGATATAATTTCTGGCATACACTGTGATTTCCCGTGTAAAGTTTACTAAAGTTCTGGTATGAGGGAACTTATTTTAAATATATCACATGGGTTAATACTGCTTTGTGGTGCTGAGACATAAACTGCACATCCATGGACACCAGGTCATTAACCATCCTCAGGGCCTTGTTTTTAGGGGAACTGTACTACCCCAACCAGCCTGTACCAGTTTCCCCCTGGGAGAGATCTGTATAAAACATCACCATTACACCTATTTTCAAAAAAAAAAAAAATCAAGCAAAATTGTTTTATTTGCTATAAATAGGATGTAGAAGGAAGGTGATTTCCTGGTATGGGAGGGGAATGTAAAATGATACCATGTCTGACCAGTTACCTCATCTATGCACATGCCTATGCACATGCATACGGAACCCTAGACAACGCAGTAAGTTTTCTGCTCCCTATCTTCAAAGTCTTCCAATGCTAAAAAACGCTATAAAAATATCAAAAGAAGCTTTCTGACTGTGACATACATCAGGCTGCAAAATGACCTCTCCCAGGGAGTGGTGAAAGTCCTATCATTATGTTATAAACAGTAGTAATTCTTAACATGTGATGTGCACAGAGCTGGACAAATATTAACTGATCTGTAAAATGTGCCTTTGAGATGTTACTGCTCCACAGAGGCATGGATGGGGTTTTGGGCTTAGAGCCCACAGAGCAAACGTGTTCCTAGTAAAGAATTTACACTCAAGTTCATCTCTTCTAGCTGAGTATTCAGATACTGAGATAACCCCACGGCATTTACTTACAACTAGACAAAACACTGGAAACTATTCCCTGGAAGACAATATTGGGAGAGCCAGAGAAATAACCTATTGCTTTAAGAAGGGGATTTCTTTAGAGACAGAAAGGTGTCCAACCTGCACTGAAATCCAGTGGGATCTGAGCGTCTAACTCCCATGGGGTTCTCTGAAAATACTGACCTTAAAACGTCAGATTTTTCTCTCGGCCACTCCAGAGTTAGTACGAGGGAAGTCTCTGCAGGAGACGTCTGTAAATGAGATCAGAACTCAACCACAAAACAGTGACAAAGTCATCTGGAGCGCACAGAGCCGTGCTCGACGATGAGTATACCATTTCATTCTTTGTGTGCTTATTACATTTTTTTCCCATGTGTTGGTTTTGGTTTATCGGCAGTTTTTATTTTGATTTGTATTTTATTACCACTTACTTTCATTTGCTCGTTCTCAGTCTATTTACAGAGAACAAAAGAATGCACAATGTAGAACAGTAGAATAATAGTGTTTATTTTCACAAGTTTGGACCAATCAAATAACTCACAAGTCCCAAAGTGGAGCCATGCCTGAGGTAGGTTAGGTCATCTCAAGTGTGGGGAAACAAACAGAAATATCCCATTCTTCACTATTGTTTATTATATTTGTGCCACTTGGGAGTTTTAACAATACCACATATATAAAACATTTGTTCTTGCTTTCTGCGCTATTCAGAGTTTTCTCAAGGCTCTCTGGTGCTTTTTTTTTCCTAGGGACACTGCAATGTTGCTATGCTTTGGTGACTTTCTCAACTGATTTAGCAGAAATGCAAGAAATGGCCTCTAGGAATGAGCCAGGGATGCTGAAAAGGACGTTTTGTTCTCTGAGTGCTTCTATGTTTAAAAGCGGTTCTTTTGAGAGCTTTAACTATTTGTGTCAACTCCTTTCCTTGACTGTTTTTCATGTATATTCAAAACTCGGTTCAGCAGAGAGAAACCAAAAGCAGAGTCTGTTGTTGTATCAGTATCTTTGCAGTCCCATCATCAGCAAGTTCGCTGATGACACAAAACTGGGAAGAGTGGCTGATACGCCAGAAGGCTGCGCTGCCATTCAGCGGGACCTGAGTTGGGCAGAGAGGAACCTGATGAAGTTCAACAAGGGCAAGTGTCGAGTGCTGCACCTGGGGAGGTCAAACCCCATGTACCAGTACAGGCTGGGGGCTGACCTGCTGGAAAGCAGCTCTGCCGAGAGGGACCTGGGAGTCCTGGTGGATGACAAGCTGACCATGAGCCAGCAGTGTGCCCTTGTTGCCAAGAAGGCCAATGGCATCCTGGGGTGTATTAAGAGGAGTGTGGCCAGCAGGACGAGGGAGGTTCTCCTCCCCCTCTACTCTGCCCTGGTGAGACTCCACCTGGAGTCCTGTGTCCACTTCTGGGCTCCCCAGTTCAAGAAAGATGAGGAACTCCTAGAAAGAGTCCAGAGGAGAGCAACTAGGATGATAAAGGGACTGGAGCATCTCCCCTGTGAGGAAAGGCTGAGAGAGTTGGGCTTGTTCAGCCTGAAGAAGAGAAGACTGAGAGGGGACCTCATCAATACATACAAATATCTTAAGGGCGGAAGTCACGAGGATGGAGCCAGACTCTTTGCAGTGGTGCCCAGCGCCAGGACAAGGGGCAATGGGCACAAACTGAAGCAGAAGAGGTTTCAGTTGAATATGAGGAAGAACTTCTTTACTTTGAGGGTGACGGAGCACTGGAACAGGCTGCCCACCAGAGCCCCGAGTACAGGGGCATGATCACTTCCCTGGTCCTGCTGGCCACACTATTCCTGATACAAGCCAGAATGCTTCTTGGCCACCTGGACACACTGCTGTCTCATATTCAGCCAGCTGTTGACCAACACTGCCAGGTCCTTTTCTGCCAGGCAGCTTTTCAGCCACTCTTTCCCAGGCATATTGCATGGGGTTGTTGTGACCCAAGGGCAGGACCTGGCACTTGGCCTTGGTGAACCGCATACAGTTGATCTCATCCCAGCGATCCAGCCTGTCCAGCTCCCTCTGCAAAGCCTTCCTACCCTCAAGCAGATCAACACTTGCGCTCAGCTTGGTGTCATCTGCAAACTTACTGCGGGTGCACTCGATCCCTTCATCCAGATCATTGATAAAGATATTAACCAGGATTGGTCCCAACACCGAGTCCTGGGGAACACCATTTGTGACCGGCTGCCAAGTGGATTTAATTCCATTCACCATAACTCTTTGGGCTCGGCCATCCAGCCATTTTTTTACCCAGCGAAGCGTACGCCCATCCAGGCCATGAGAAATATGATATGATGTCAAAGCTTTACTGAAGTCTAGGTAGACAACATCCATAGCCTTTCCCTCATCCGCTAAGCGGGTTGCCTTGTCACAGAAGGAGATCAGGTTAGTCAAGCAGGACCTGCCTTTCATAAACCCATGTTGACTGGGCTCGATCGCCTGGTTGTCCTGAACGTTCCACATGATAGCACTCAAGATGAACTGCTCCATAACCTTCCCTAGCACCGAGGTCAGACTGACAGGCCTGTAGTTCCTCAGACCCTCCTTCCAGCCCTTCTTGTAGATGGGCGTCACATTTGCCAACCTCCAGTCAACTGGGACCTCCCTGATTAGTCAGGACTGCTGAAAAATGATGCAAACTGGCTTGGTGAGCCCTTCCACCAGCTCCCTCAGTACCCTTGGGTGGATCCCATCTGGCCCCCATAGACCTGTGTGTATCTAGGTGGTGTAGCAGGTTGCTAATCATTTCCCCTTGGATTATGGGGGCTTCATTCTGCTCCCCATCCCTCTCTTCCAGCTCAGCAACCTGGGTGCCCCCAAAACAATGATTAAAGACTGAGGCAAGGAAGACATTAAGTACCTCAGCCTTTTCGTCGTTCTTTGTCACTATGTTCCCCCCCCCATCCAATAAAGGATGGAGATTCTCCTTAGCCCTCCTTTTGTTGCTAATGTATTCATAGAAACATTTTTTATTGTCTTTTGCGCCAGTAGCCACATTAAGTTCTAGCTGGGCTTTGGCCCTTCTAATTTTCTCCCTGCATAACCTCACAACATCCTTGCAGTCCTCCTGAGTTGCCTGCCCCTTCTTCCAAAGGTCATCAAATCTCCTTTTTTTCCTGAGTTCCAGCCAAAGCTCTCTGTTCAGCCAGGTCAGTCTTCCCTGCTGGCTTGCCTTTCAACAGCCTGCTCCTGCAACTTGAAGATTTCCTTCCTGAAGAATGTCTAGCCTTCCTGGATTCCTTTTGCCCTTCAGGACTGCCTCCCAATGGACTCTGTCAACCAGGCTCCTAAACAGGCCAGTCTGCCCTCAGGAAGTCCAAGGTGGCAGTTCTGCTGACTCCTTCCTTACTTCTCCAAGAATCAAAACCCATTCATCATTTCGTGATCGCTATGCTCAAGGCGGCCTCCAGCCTTCACATCACCCACAAATCCTTCTCTGTTCACAGAGGGTGGCTGGAAGCAAAGGGTGGCTGCTCAGTCACTCTGCTGAAAATAAAAGCAAAGGGAGCAGCTTGCCTCAAAGAGCCTCCTCCAAACCATTCACCTTGCTCACAGCTTTGGACATCCAGAGCTGTGCTGAAGGATGATGTAGTTTATCAACCCAACATTGCAGGATAACCTAAAATCACTGCCAATCTGCTTGAAAATACAAACCTGCAAAAAATGCAGAGATTCAGCAGCTGCTACTTATGCTGTTGAATTCTACTGCTGTGATGTCCAAGTGCTGGCAGCAGGAGTGATCAGATTCCTGAGACTATTTCAACATGAGCATTTGAAAATGAAGTCACTGAAATTTAATGTTCATTATTCCTCTGGAAAAATTCAGGATTAAATTCAAAGCCTTTTCAAAAGTGCTGAGTTCCTAGAAACTGTCATTACTTTTCAAAGGAGCTGTTGGGTCCTCAGTTGCTTTCAAATAACTACATTTCTACCTGTGGTCTTAGCAACCCAACCTTATGGACTGGCAGTTTTATTACAGAAACTACAGAAGTGCACTAGGAACTTCAAACAGAGAAAAAATGGCTCCTTCTGAGTATTTCCTTAAGTTCATGAAGCTTTCATGACTTGTTCATGAAAAAAATCCTGTTCGAAGCATAATGTTGCAGTAATGACCTCAAATAAGATGGAACTGGGTGAAGAAGAGGGGCAAACAAATTTTCTTTACTTGAGCATTTCATCATTCATTCCTGCTTCCTTTTTCTCTCCCACTTAGTGAAAGATCCTTTGCATCAAAGCTGCGGAAGAACAGCAAACCACCAACTACTGCTCCCGCGGGCAAATGGTAATGACTGGCTGGTATCCACCCTACTTAGGGCCAGATCTCTCTACAGGGTATTTATCTCAGATCTCATTCAAAAGGCCCCAAAAGAGCCAGAGAGGGAATTAGCAATCACGTGGCAGAGACAATAGAGGTTCAGAGCTCTAGTTCACTCCTTGGACCTCTTCAGGAGTGGAGACCCATCTAATGGTGCCTCAGAGCCCCATGTCTGCAGCGGTGCACATGCCCAGCCTGCTCTCATCCTTCCCACTCACAATCCTGGAAAGGTGAACATCATCTGCACGTTTGAAGGCTGCTGCCCCCACCTGGTGTGCAGAAATGAAGGACGTGGAAGCTCTTCGGGACAGGTCTTTCCTGACTGCTGAATTAGATAATCATGGGTGACAAGCTGACCATGAGCCAGCAGTGTGCCCTTGTTGCCAAGAAAGCCAATGGCATCCTGGGGTGATTTAAGAGGAGTGTGGCCAGCAGGGCGAGGGAGGTTCTCCTCCCCCTCTACTCTGCCCTGGTGAGACCCCACCTGGAGTACTGTGTCCAGTTCTGGGCTCCCCAGTTCAAGAAAGATGAGGAACTCCTAGAGAGAGTCCAGAGGAGGGCAACGAGGATGATGAGGGGACTGGAGCATGTCCCCTATGAGGAAAGGCCGAGGGAGCTGGGCTTGTTTAGCCTGAAGAAGAGCAGACTGAGAGGGGACCTCATCAACATGTACAAGTATCTTAAGGGTGGATGTCACAAGGATGGAGCCAGACTCTTTGCAGTGTTGCCCAGCGCCAGGACAAGGGGCAATGGGCACAAACTGAAGCAGAAGAGGTTTCAGTTGAATATGAGGAAGAACTTCTTTACTTTGAGGGTGACAGAGCACTGGCACAGGCTGCCCTGGGGGTTGTGGAGTCTCCTTCTCTGGAGATATTCAAAGCCCGCCTGGATGATGTCCTGTGCAACCTGCTCTGGGTGGCCCTGCTTTAGGAAGGGGGTTGGACTGGATGATCTCTCGAGATCCCTTCCAAGCCTTGCCATCTGTGATTCTGTGATAAACATGGAGCCAGGAGGGTGGCAGAGGAAGGACATGAGTTCCAGCCACAGCACTGTGATGGTAGAGCACGGGCGGACATACCTTTGGATAGCACCCAACTTTTCCACCAGAGAAGATTTTATTCCCTCTGGGTGGTGTAAAGGTGGGTTGCAGTAGTTTCAGCCAAACGAAGGTAGGGAAGTAGCCTTTATTATCTGGGTGAGGGATTTTCAAGCACAGGAGTACGTTGAGTTACCCGGAGGATGCAAGATGTGATTTTGCATTCTTTCCAGAATTACAGAAAGCACTTCCCTGGAAAGCGGGAAAGAAGCAGAGAAGCCGCAGGGTCACAGCTGCTATTCTGGGCTGCTCTTGGGATGGTGTCCATGTGCACTGACTCTTACTCTTTTTCTAGCGAACCCAGTGGCTTAATTTAGCCTTTAACGACCAATTCTGTCACCTGATTTAGAAAGAAGAAATCACTGTGTCCAGGAACAGCAGCACCATAGGCTAAATACAGTTGAAGTACAATTCTACTGACGCCAGGAGCATGGATGTGGCTCAGTATGACATCTCTTGGTTTGGCCTGCAGAATCAGCATGGTCAACATTATGATTTTGTTTTCTTGATGTAATCCTCGGTACCTCTGCAAGAAAGACTGTGACATTTCTGTCTAGAAAAAAAATATCCAGCTTTGTATAAACTGGAGGATATTATTGTGTGTATTGAAATGTTCACAGGGTATTATCCCACAGTTCATCCCATATTTATTTTGGAAATGATCACATCTGGAAAATGGGAAAACTTCCAGTTAATTCCTTTACCTTGAAATATCAGCAAACACAAGGGTATTTTGAGATTATTGCCTCCTAAAAAATGAACAAGTAGCATTCATGACTGTAAGCCAAAAGAGAATCTCTCTTCAAATAATGCAAAATGGGTTAAGTTTAAAATGTAAGCAGTTGCAGAGACAAGGGTGAAAGTAGTTCTTCAAGGGTCCTTCTTTCCTTGGAGGAAAGTAAAACCAGCTCAATTAACAGCCATTCACTCCCGTTCAGTGCAGCCATTTCAAGCGTTAGTGATATATGTTAAAAGATTGTGGTTTATTTCTACAAAACTAATCATATACTGTATCTACCATTTGTCCTGGATTTTGAAAAGGAATGGAGAGTGGTGGAGCTGACTGTCCCAAGGTACATCACTGATGGCATGAAACTCCTGACCTCCTTTCTCAGAAGTCTTCAGCTCTTTCCCTGAAATTCACTCCTTTTTTACAAATTCTGTGGCCATATTTTGACACCTCCCTGGTGAGCACACAGCACAGCAGCATCTTCAAGGTTCTGTGCGGTTTACTGAAGGAAGCAGATGTCTGCATGTACGCGTTGCCTCCACTGACCTAAGCAGAAGAATAAATTTAATCCCTGACTTCTTCAGCAGCAGAATATTTTGCAGTCTGGATTTCATAAACTTTATGATGGAGGCATGAGACAGTTGCACAGATGGCAAGAGAACAAACTGAAGGAGAAAAACAATGAGAGTGGAAGAATGGGAAAAAAGGAAAACAAGCGAGTGCAAAAACCCCCTTCTGCTGGAAAGAGCCGTTCTTATCGGATAAGAGAAGCTACTTCCAGAAGCAAAGTTCAGGCTCCGAGAACTGCACGAGTAGTAGGGAAAAGCCGGACCACCTGTCCCAAGGGAGAAAACAAATACGTGGCAAAAAAAAAAGTGCACAAGTTGGAAACCAGCATGAGGAGAGGGCAAAGCATTACATTGCTTTCAAGTTAAAATGTCTCCAGATTGTTCTGATATTTAAAAATGCTTCGAAGGAAGATTTCTCAGATCCCAATGCATTTGGAAGCCAAAGCCTCCTTACAATGTGAAGTTCCCTATTTGGCTTCTTTCCTTGGTTTCTTTTTTCCTTCCTGTCTGATTTCGTTCCAATTAGGTAAGGGCTGTGCCTCGGATTCCCAGCTAGACCACCTCCTAACACTGGGACCTACTTGCTGCGAAGGCAGGCAGAATTCTTCACACCTCCAGCCGCTCGCATGGGCTGAGATGAGGTACGTAATTACTTGCAGACAGCGGATTTGTCAGGCACTGAAGATATCAGCAGAAAATGATCTCAGCCTGTGAGACCCACTAAAACCCAGAAAGGCAGGCGCTACTTTGCTTCACCCAGCAATTGCCACTCAGGCTATCTGATTCCCTAATATAACCAGTTACCACCCCTATAGGTAAACTGGAGGATTGCAGTGCTGCGCACCAGTTAAGGTCTCTTGCTAAAGACGGAGTTTGGCCCCGGGCTTGTGCTGGAAGCTGTGTTTTGTTAACCCAGCTGCAAAGGGGTATGCGGGCACCTGGAGCAGGGACTCTAAATGCAGTGGGGTGCTGCCACATGGCTCCCCTCTGTGGCACAAGGCACGGAAGCCGGGAGACCGTAGGTGCCCTAGTCTAACAAGGCTGATGTGTATCTGACATTTTTGGCTGCCTAAACTTCTATTCAGACCCATTGGTATACCTGATACTGCTACATTAATGAGGACCAGGGATTAAGCTGAGCACTCTCAGCTCCCCCCGCCGTTGACGCCGCTTAGCAATCAGCTCCCTCCTGGCTTTGTTTTTGGGACTGCTTCGAGTAACTCTCTCCAAGGCGCACAGACAGTACAAGGCAGGTCCTGAACGGTGTCTGCCACGTCACCTGGCCTTATGCCACGGGAGTCATCCCTGGCGTTTGCTCAAGTAACGTTATAAAGACAGCCCGTTGTTCCCAGCATACGGCCCTGTTCGTGTGACAAGGAGAGCTCCTGAAAACCCCAGGCACTTATGGGGGCAAAAGTAAAGGTCCTCAATGCTTTTTTAATTCATGTGATCCCTTCCTTTTCTGAGACTATTTTGTCCCAGTTCCAACCAAGGGTAAGTTTCTTCCAGGACTGCGTAGCCTGGGCTGGCATCCAATGCCAATTGGGCTATCAGCAATATTCCCATGCTGCTTTACCCCTTGGGCTTCTTCCCGGAATGGAGCATTGCAACTCCATGGAAGAGGGCCTGGAGCAAGGTCAGGGCTGTGCCGCCGCCTTTATTAGTGCATCCCCTAGCCCAACAGGAGAGATGCAAAAGCCGCCAATTCTGAGCAGGCAGCTATTCAGTCAGATCAGGGTTTGCTGCACAGACGAACAGGGTATCTTGTTGGGTCCTTCTTCACCAGTTTTCCTTAACAGCAGTCCTAATTTTGTAGGACTTGTCCTGCTTGCAGAAACGTGTCTCAGAAATTAAATTATTATCTTATGCCGTTATTAATATTGTACATGCCTTAGTTCCCTGCCCACAAATACAAGGCAGCAAGCAAGTCTTAAGACACGCATGCAAGAGGGTCAGACTCTGTATCTTAGGCAATAATTGCCTTTTCTGCCCACAAGCAGTTCTTTAACAGAGAAATACAAAAACAGTGAGCAAGGCACTGGGTCCAAGCCAAAGTCCAAGCAATGCTGCAGCAGGTCATCTTGCCAACACTGCTTCCCTGCGAGGGTCAGCACACAGCAATATTCACTCCCTCAGTCAGCCACGCAACCGCAGCTGCAGGGGAGCTGTACCTCAGCACTGAAGCTGAATTTAAATTTATCTCTAGGGTCTTCTACTTGATTTTAAATACAGACTGTCACAGACAAGAGTTCTACCTAACAGAGGGTTGCTCGGTCAAGCACGCTTGACTGCAATAGCATAATTGAACTATTTAGGCCAAAAGTCTTCTACTGGGGATTTACTGGGAGCCTGCAAATAATGTCGCAGTGGCTTCGAGTTCTGTGACTGCCCTACTTACCTGTCCATGGGCTGCTAAATTTGAAATGCAGGTATGCTCCTGCACCCATAGCAGGCCCCTTGGAAGGAACAGTGAAGGTTTTTGCAAAACCAATGACAAATTTGAGCTCTCTTGTTGAGCGTGGTACAGACTGGTCTCAAGTCTGCTCAACGAGGGGAACTCTGCAGGCAGTGCAGGAGGAGAATTTGAGGCAGGCTGTAAGGGGGAGGAATTTTCTTGCTGTGAATCTGTTCTAAGGCCGTATTTGACTGCAGGTTAGTTCGCTGATCTTCCTGTTTGCCTTGGGATGTATCTCCCATGAGGTCTCGAAATAACCTCTCCTGACTCGACCGTTGCACAGGCAGTACAGAGTGTACTTGCTCCATCAGGACTGAGCATTCACAAACTGTTACTTAACAGAGACCTAACATAAACCCCCCCCGGTCCTGACAGACCCAGCCTGTTTAGTCCCAAAATAATCCAAATTTCAAGCTGGAACAAGACGCCAGTTTTGCAACTGAACTAGAACTGTGTCATCAGTCACTTGCCTTCATGGTTTTCACAGAATCACAGAACGGCAAGGGTTCAGATCAGAGATCAATCAGTCCAAACCCCCTGCTAAAGCAGGGTCATCCAGAGCATGTTACACAGGACATCATCCAGGCGGGCTTTGAATATCTCCAGAGAAGGAGACTCCACAGCCCCCCTGGGCAGCCTGTTCCAGTGCTCCGTCACCCTCAAAGTAAAGAAGTTCTTCATCATATTCAACTGAAACCGCTTATGTCTCAGTTTGTACCCACTGCCCCTTGTCCTGTCACTGGGCACCACTGAGAAGAGTCTGGCTCCGTCCTCGTGACATCCACCCTTAAGATATTTGTATGTATTGATGAGATCCCCTCTCAGTCTTCTCTTCTTCAGGCTGAACAAGCCCAGCTCCCTCAGCCTCTCCTCACAGGGGAGATGCTCCAGTCCCTTTATCATCCTAGTTGCCCTCCTCTGGATTCTTTCTAGGAGTTCCTCATCTTTCTTGAACTGGGGAGCCCAGAACTCCGTCATATCCCCCCCCCCCCTCCTTCTTTCCACACCAGAGAGAATCAACCTCTTTTCAGCTTCTCCTCGATGGCTTTAAGGGCCTTTCTCTGCCCGGCTGCACCGGGAGATGGGGAGCCCCCACCGCAGGCCGTACGAGGCGGGGTGCTCCCAGCCTTCAAGCACCAGCCCAGCCGAGCCCGCCTGCCGATGCCCCGGGCCGGCCTCCCCGCCTGCTGCTGCAACGCTGGCAGCCGGGGACCCGCCACCTCCGGGCCCGGCAGCCGCCCGGGGGCACGGGGGCCGGTCCGGGCGGTCCCTCCCCACCTGCGTTGCCTGCGGCCCCCCGCCGGGCAGGGTTACCGGCCCGGGCTCTGCGCTCTCCGGGGCCGCGGGCGGGGTGGGGTGCGGGGGGCCCGGGAGCGCGGTGCTGCCAGAGCCGCGGGGGGGGGGGGGGCGGAGGGGGGGGGGGGGGGGGGGGGGGACACGGGGGACACAGGCAGCGCCGCACAGCGCCGCGCGCCCCCCAGCCCACGTGCGGCGCGCGCCCCCCGCGTCGCGTCGCGCGCCACCCCGCCCCCGCCGCTCCCCGCCCCCCGGCGGCCGGGGATTGGCTGTGGGCCTCACGCGAGCGGCGCGGATGGGGTGGGGTTGGGGTGGGAGGCTGTGAGGGGAATCGCGGCGGGGGGGGGCTGGCCTGCGGTGGAAGGGAAGGGTACAAGGGACTGGGGGGGGGGGGGGGGAA